>JAVGWX010000006.1:67848280-67965780 GCA_036924085.1 Ariolimax columbianus | reverse complement strand
TTAGACATGTATTTCAAAAAGTCGATTTATTCATTTATCTTAGTAGTAATACAGACAGGATTGGAAAACGGCGTCTACCATCAACTCTACAGTGAATCATTCTCCGCCTACGCACAGATCACAACAGAGATGTCATCTGTACAACAAGTTCAAGAATAGCACTACAGATCTTTGTGCCTGCGGCACAGCCCCCATGAAGGCAGAACATATTTTGCAGTCCTGTCCACTGTATACCGACAAAAGATGTAGCATTTGGCAACAGCCAGTGTCCTTCCACGAGAAGCTGTACGAAAGTGTACAGAGCCTTGAGTCAATTGCTGTTCTCGTTAAAGTCATTGAAGTCGAGGTCTGAAGACGAACGAGGAAGTAGTATATACAGACAAGATTGTAAGTACTGATAGAAATGTTAAATTACAAATACAAAATACCAGAGGTTTGTTTTTATTGCTGTAGGAAATTTGTGAAAATCGACAAGATAGTAAATGTACTACAACAATACAGATCTTCAACTCTTATGTCAAAATTGTTCTCTTGTTTCGCTCTGTGATGTGGGGAAAAAAAGGAAAGTACAAACAGAAAGGTCAAAGCTCTCATCAATGGATTCCAGTAATGAACGGAGGGAATTAAATACTATGATAGACAAACTAAAAGCCCTCTATTGATACGTTCTGGCTAATATTGAACGGGTGCTGGAAATAGACCCTCGGAAGACAGGTCAGTTTTACCCTACTAATGACAGGGCGTTGCTACGGTAATCCTGCTTAACTCGAGAGGAGCCGCAGACATTTGGTTCACGTACTAGGCTGATAAGCCAACGGCGCGAGGCTACAAGGTGAGGATTTCGGCCGAAGCCTCTAAGCCAAAATCCCGCCCAAAAGCAGCTCAGCACGAATGCAAAGGGAGGCTTTGACATGGTGGGGACCTGGGGCCCCCGCTCCAGCCCCGCCCGGTCGAACCGCAGAATGAGGTCTCTGCCGTCCGCTGATCAAAGCGGGCGGGAAGCTGCTCGATATTCACCCCATACAGCGATGAGGTATGAAACCATTTGTAGAAGACTTAGTTCTCGGTCAGGGTGCCCTAAGCAGTAGATCAGCTACCTCACTGCGAACTGCTGAGACTCAACCCTTGACCATGAGATATGTCCGCTCCCCAGGCGAACAACATCTCCGTGCAAGACCAGGCTTGTCCCCTGGTCAAATGCACTATTTCGAGAGGAATCACAGGTCGCTGACATTTGGTCCACGTGCTTGCTGATAAGCTACCATCTGAGGGATTACGGCCGAACGCCTCTAAGCCAGAATCCCGCCCTAAATCTCAGCACCGCTGTGATGGGAGGCTACGACATGGCTGGGGCTAGCGTCTCAGCCCGGCCCGATCGAGCCGCAGAAATGCACCTGGCAAAATACACTCCTGCCTTGCTCTTTGCCTCTGTCTGCTATCAGTCATCCCAAATGGACGCAGAAGAGATGCAGTCCAGCAGACATTGCACCTCCTGCCCTATTGTGACAACCTCCCGGGTGGCGGGGAATGCTAGGCGTACCATCACTGCATATGAGCCGAGAAAATGAAGGGAGCAAAGAGATACCTCACTCACATGCATATGCTACGTTTCTGGCAGGACGTGACGATCCTGGGACAAAGTCACACTGGACTGCCTCTCTTCCGGGATAGTACAAACTAGTACATAGTCCATCATATCATTGCCAAACCCTATAGACACGAGTAGGGAAGACTCGATAGTCCTGCAAGACAACTTCCCAAGAGAGACAACTCTGACCAAAAACAACTGCTGCCTTGCAGTTAGGTTGGGGACAGCCAAAGGCTAAGGAGGGCAACCCTACAGAAACGCCTGTTGAAATCGGATGCACTGAGCCACAGGCTTAACAAAATAAAACAGTGCAACGTAAATATCGCTGTAAACAGCGTACGATGAAGAAGAAGAAGAAGAAGAAATACTATGATAAAGTAACTAATATAGAACTGAGGGAAAACAGGACCTATGCCAGTGGGACAAGACATAAAGAGAAGGCGTTGGAGATGGGTAGAAGACACATTATATACACCAGCTGACATCATTACATGGCAGTCATTGTCTTGGGATTCTCATAGCTATATAAGTAGGGGCAGACCTAAACATTCCTGGATAGGTGACGACGAGCAAAAAACCTAAAAATGGCGGGAAAAACATGTGGGAGCTGGAAAGGATGGATCCTGACAGAAAGACTTGCTGAATATTTATTTGTTTTGCTTTCGCTTTATTTCTCTATTACACAAGGCTGTGTGCGTTAGATTACGTTTTTATTTTCCTCCTGTCGGCCCAGTGCATGCATTTTATGTAAGGGTCTGCTTACTCCTACATTTTCTAAGGGCTTGATCCCCCTGGGTAACGGCCGGTGCTCTGATTAGGGAGCGAACCCAGCACCATCGTTGTGTGAGCCGTGTCACTTAACCACTAGGCCACGCTTTCCCAGCCGATTGCTTGTTGAAGACCTATGCTCCCCAGGGTATTAAAGAGGTTTGATTGATTTGATCGGTGGTAAGTTTGTTTTTCAAGGTTTCCAAACAGCGATGTACTGAGGTTAGTCTCCGTGTACAAGTGTTCAGTACGCAATTGTCTAATCATATATCAGTCTGAGCGCATGAGGTGCAGTGGTCAGAGACCCATATCTGACTGCTAGCGTCAGGGCCAGCGAACCAGAGCTGCCAAGACCCTTCTACATCTCCACCTGGTGATCCTAGATAACAGGCTGCAGCAGAGCAGACTGGCTAAGGAGAAGGGATCGAAGAGGGAATGCTAACCCGGTACTCAAAAAATGCTTGCTGAAGTCGGATGTGTTGAACCGAAAGGTGCAAATATCGCAGTCAAGCTGTAAACTACGACACAACGCATTACGTTATCTGGACTACATTCTGCTACTTAAGCCCTTTCAGGGTTCGGTAGTGGAAGATTGAGAACGAACGAAGCCAAGCCAAATATCAGTCTTGAAGGGTTTGCCTGTGCTGTTTGCCAGCACGTACATTTAGTTGATCGAGCCAGTTTTAACCCGTGTAAGTGGCCATTCAATCTGTTATGTCCTGTTCTCATATTGCTCCTATCGATCAAGTCAGTGATAGTTGCCGCTCGTTTGGTCGATTTTTCTTATGGCTTTGATAAGGGTCTTCATTTCCTGGAAGGTGATTGATTGTTTATTTTTTTGTTCTCGCGTAGCTCCCTCCTTTGTAAACCTTAACGTTACCACGTTTCCTGATTGTTGTTGTTGTTTTTGTTGTTCAATGCCCATAATGAGTAAGTTTACTCTTTTGTGCTCTATGAAAAGCGCGTCATGTGGTGGGTTGAAGTGGCTTTTTTCACATCCCGAGCGTGCTGAGGAAGGCGGACCACGGCTCTCTAGGCGGTTGTGCTATGCTTGGCTTCATCTGCGTGACGCCCACTACTATGGGGATCACGCAAATCCACATCTCGTCAGCCAAATTACCTTGAAAACAGAAAGTCTCCAGGTAAAGCTACATGGAAGAGGCATAGCGGTCTTGGTCAGTATGTTGTGCCTGACCATTACGCAACGCCCTGGTCAGTATGTTGTGCCTGACCATTACGCAACGTCATGGTCAGTATATTCGTGTCCTCGCAAGTCCAAGTGTGAAGGTATCCACTTTAGTACTACCTTTCTCTTGTCTTTTAATTTCAGTTTAACTCTTGACATCGAATATAGAAAAGGTAGCAAGAATATCGAGAGGTTGAGCAGAGTTTGGCCCAGATAAGAAAAAGCATGACCACCGAGAGGTTGAGCAGAGTTTGGCCCAGATAAGAAAAAGCATGACCACCGAGAGGTTGAGCAGAGTTTGGCCCAGATAAGAAAAAGCATGACCACCGAGAGGTTGAGCAGAGTTTGGCCCAGATAAGAAAAAGCATGACCACCGAGAGGTTGAGCAGAGTTTGGCCCAGATAAGAAAAAGCATGACCCCCGAGAGGTTGAGCAGAGTTTGGCCCAGATAAGAAAAAACATGACCACCGAGAGGTTGAGCAGAGTTTGGCCCAGATAAGAAAAAGCATGACCACCGAGAGGTTGAGCAGAGTTTGGCCCAGATAAGAAAAAGCATGACCACCGAGAGGTTGAGCAGAGTTTGGCCCAGATAAGAAAAAGCATGACCACCGAGAGGTTGAGCAGAGTTTGGCCCAGATAAGAAAAAGCATGACCACCGAGAGGTTGAGCAGAGTTTGGCCCAGATAAGAAAAAGCATGACCACCGAGAGGTTGAGCAGAGTTTGGCCCAGATAAGAAAAAGCATGACCACCGAGAGGTTGAGCAGAGTTTGGCCCAGATAAGAAAAAGCATGACCACCGAGAGGTTGAGCAGAGTTTGGCCCAGATAAGAAAAAGCATGACCACCGAGAGGTTGAGCAGAGTTTGGCCCAGATAAGAAAAAGCATGACCACCGAGAGGTTGAGCAGAGTTTGGCCCAGATAAGAAAAAGCATGACCACCGAGAGGTTGAGCAGAGTTTGGCCCAGATAAGAAAAAGCATGACCATCGAGAGGTTGAGCAGAGTTTGGCCCAGATAAGAAAAAGCATGACCACCGAGAGGTTGAGCAGAGTTTGGCCCAGATAAGAAAAAGCATGACCACCGAAAATAGAAAAGAAGATTTCATTATGCAAATGTCGTGACCTTGAACACAACTAATATTATAAAACATCCTTTTCATTGTAAATTGTATATGTAATCAATCAATTAATCAATTAGTCATAAAACTGTTCAGCTCCAGACGAAGCATAAGTGCAATACACACTGAGTAACACGATGTGCAACTAACTAACTTCTTTCTTCTTTTCGTTCCGAAAATTTTGGTCATGCTATATCTGCAGGCCAGTCGCCATGATGAAGTCTGTAGTCTTCACCAGGTTGAAGCGGATGCCTCACAACTTTTGTCTCAGTGCCGCACGCTCTGGCCAGGTCCGGTATCTCATCTGCATTCCTGTGGGCATTCCTGTAGTATGTGTTCAGGATTCTAGCTACCTGTTCGACATGGGCGTTCATCGGTATGTGAGATCTTCAATCGGTATAGATGTTCTAGTAGTCTGCAGTGACCAGTTCTAGAGCGAAATAAGGCAGTTTGTTGGTTTCTTTTGAGTTAGTGAATTGGTTCTGGTCTACTGCTTATGTTTGTGCTAATACGACAGGGGAGCCTGTTTATTGTTTACAAGCTTGTCAAATCATGACTTTTTGTATTCCGTTGTATGTGAAAATGTTGTCGGATAACATGTTTTGATCGCGAAACAGCCATGTTTTTTTGTTAGTTTTTTTTTCTTTTCCTTTTCGTTCGCCTTATTTTTCGATTCCCCAAGGCCGTGTGCGTTTTTTTATTTTGCACCTGTCGGCCCAGTGCATCCGACTTCAGCATGCATTTTATGTAAGGTTCTGCTTCCTCCTGCATTTTCTAAGGGTTTGCTTCTCCGGGGTAACGGCCGGTGCTGTGATGGGGATCGAACCCAACACCTTCTGGTTGTGAAAGTCGTGTTTTTTTTTAGACTGTTGTTGAATGACTAAGTTTACTATTGTAAATGCCCTGTAAAGAGCGTTAAGTGACGGGTTGCAGTAGCTTTCCTCACATCCGGAGCGTGCTGATGACAGTGAACTAGGGTGTTTCAGGTGGCTACGCAATGCTTTGCTTCATATTCGTATTGCTCACTGCTTCAAGCATTACGTCGATCTCATCTCTGACCTTATCAATGAGACTACCACGAAACAGCCTGTTTCCTAGGATGAACTGTGTGGGGGTGTTTTTCAATATATTTCGCCTGACCTTGACTAACATTGCCCGATCAGTATATTTCGCCTGACCTTGACTAACATTGTCCGATCAGTATATTTCGCCTGACCCTAACTAACATTGTCAGATCAGCATATTTCGCCTGATTCTAACTAACATTGTCAGATCAGCATATTTCGCCTGACTCTAACTAACATTGTCAGATCAGCATATTTCGCCTGAATCTAACTAACATTGTCAGATCAGCATATTTCGCCTGACCCTAACTAACATTGCCAGATCAGCATATTTCGCCTGACCCTAACTAACATTGCCAGATCAGCATATTTCGCCTGACCCTAATTAACATTGCCAGATCAGCATATTTCGCCTGACTCTATCTAACATTGCCAGATCAGCATATTTCGCCTGACCCTAACTAACATTGCCAGATCAGCATATTTCGCCTGACCCTAACTAACATTGCCAGATCAGCATATTTCGCCTGACCCTAACTAACATTGCCAGATCAGCATATTTCGCCTGACCCTAACTAACATTGCCAGATCAGCATATTTCGCCTGACCCTAACTAACATTGCCAGATCAGCATATTTCGCCTGACCTTGACTAACATTGCCAGATCAGCATATTTCGCCTGACCCTAACTAACATTGCCAGATCAGCATATTTCGCCTGACCCTAACTAACATTGCCAGATCAGCATATTTCGCCTGACTCTAACTAACATTGCCAGATCAGCATATTTCGCCTGACCCTAACTAACATTGCCAGATCAGCATATTTCGCCTGACCCTAACTAACATTGCCAGATCAGCATATTTCGCCTGACCCTAACTAACATTGCCAGATCAGCATATTTCGCCTGACCCTAACTAACATTGCCAGATCAGCATATTTCGCCTGACCCTAACTAACATTGCCAGATCAGCATATTTCGCCTGACCCTAACTAACATTGCCAGATCAGCATATTTCGCCTGACCCTAACTAACATTGCCAGATCAGCATATTTCGCCTGACCCTAACTAACATTGCCAGATCAGCATATTTCGCCTGACTCTAACTAACATTGCCAGATCAGCATATTTCGCCTGATTCTAACTAACATTGCCAGATCAGCATATTTCGCCTGACCTTGACTAACATTGCCAGATCAGTATGTTTTGTCTGACCAGATGTTAGTCTCTTCCCCCCTTTAGGATCGCTGCAAACTGAGACCCAAACGACAGAATATCTCAATTGTGTGTCCAATTTCTTGACACTCTTTGAGGACTGACCACTGATGTTTTGCGAGCCGCAAGCAGTCTAAGGACCGTCGCTTTGGAAGTATTGGTAGGACTACGATGACCTCCCAAGCGTGTCGGTAAAGTAACAGCTGAAGCGCTGTCTGTAAAATTGTATAAATAATTTACAGTGAACAATAGAAACAAGGAGAAGTCCAAAGTTCAGTCTTCTTCTTCTTCTTCTTCTTCTTCTTCTTCTTCTTCTTCTTCTTCTTCTTCTTCTTCTTCTTCTTCTTCTTCTTCGTTCGTTCTCAATCTCCCACTACCAAACCCTGAAAGGGCATAAGTAGCAGAATGTAGTCCAGAGAACGGAATGCGTTGTGTCGTAGTTTACAGCTTGACTGCGATATTTGCACCTTTTGGTCCAACACATCCGACTTCAGCAAACATTTTTTGAGTACCGGGTTAGCATTCCCCTTCGAACTTTTCTCCTTAGCCAGTCTGCCCTGCTGCAGCCTGTTATCCAAGATCACCGCGTGGAGGTGTAGAAGGGTCTTGGCAGCTATGGTTCGCTGGCCCTGACGCTAGCAGTCAACTATGGGTCGCTAACCACTGCAGCTCATGTGCTGCTCAGCATCTTGATCCCCAAAGTTCAGTCTAATAAATGTAAGTGGTGCTTACGTTTATGAGTTATTAGACACCTCCTTCCTATCTCAGTCGGACTATATGGCGATCACTACAGTTTACCGATTATTGCTAGGTCCGAGAGGGGAGCAAAGAATAGTAGCATTGTAACCTGCCAGGCATATCGTAATGTGCGAATTAGGAGGATTGGACATACGGCCTTGTTATTCCATCCTGTAGAAACAGCCTCAAAAACTTAAAGAAATAGTTTATGCGTTCGCCTTATTTCTTTATTCCTCAAGGCGATGTGCGTTGCAATATGTTTTAATTTCCCGCCTGTCGGATCTTTGCATCCGACTTCGGCATGCCTTTATGTAAGGTTCTGCTTCCTCCTGCATTTTCTAAGGGTTTGCTTCTCCGGGGTAACGGCCGGTGCTGTGATGGGGATCGAACCCAACACCTTCTGGTTGTGAAAGTCGTGTTTTTTTTTAGACTGTTGTTGAATGACTAAGTTTACTATTGTAAATGCCCTGTAAAGAGCGTTAAGTGACGGGTTGCAGTAGCTTTCCTCACATCCGGAGCGTGCTGATGACAGTGAACTAGGGTGTTTCAGGTGGCTACGCAATGCTTTGCTTCATATTCGTATTGCTCACTGCTTCAAGCATTACGTCGATCTCATCTCTGACCTTATCAATGAGACTACCACGAAACAGCCTGTTTCCTAGGATGAACTGTGTGGGGGTGTTTTTCAATATATTTCGCCTGACCTTGACTAACATTGCCCGATCAGTATATTTCGCCTGACCTTGACTAACATTGTCCGATCAGTATATTTCGCCTGACCCTAACTAACATTGTCAGATCAGCATATTTCGCCTGATTCTAACTAACATTGTCAGATCAGCATATTTCGCCTGACTCTAACTAACATTGTCAGATCAGCATATTTCGCCTGAATCTAACTAACATTGTCAGATCAGCATATTTCGCCTGACCCTAACTAACATTGCCAGATCAGCATATTTCGCCTGACCCTAACTAACATTGCCAGATCAGCATATTTCGCCTGACCCTAATTAACATTGCCAGATCAGCATATTTCGCCTGACTCTATCTAACATTGCCAGATCAGCATATTTCGCCTGACCCTAACTAACATTGCCAGATCAGCATATTTCGCCTGACCCTAACTAACATTGCCAGATCAGCATATTTCGCCTGACCCTAACTAACATTGCCAGATCAGCATATTTCGCCTGACCCTAACTAACATTGCCAGATCAGCATATTTCGCCTGACCCTAACTAACATTGCCAGATCAGCATATTTCGCCTGACCTTGACTAACATTGCCAGATCAGCATATTTCGCCTGACCCTAACTAACATTGCCAGATCAGCATATTTCGCCTGACCCTAACTAACATTGCCAGATCAGCATATTTCGCCTGACTCTAACTAACATTGCCAGATCAGCATATTTCGCCTGACCCTAACTAACATTGCCAGATCAGCATATTTCGCCTGACCCTAACTAACATTGCCAGATCAGCATATTTCGCCTGACCCTAACTAACATTGCCAGATCAGCATATTTCGCCTGACCCTAACTAACATTGCCAGATCAGCATATTTCGCCTGACCCTAACTAACATTGCCAGATCAGCATATTTCGCCTGACCCTAACTAACATTGCCAGATCAGCATATTTCGCCTGACCCTAACTAACATTGCCAGATCAGCATATTTCGCCTGACCCTAACTAACATTGCCAGATCAGCATATTTCGCCTGACTCTAACTAACATTGCCAGATCAGCATATTTCGCCTGATTCTAACTAACATTGCCAGATCAGCATATTTCGCCTGACCTTGACTAACATTGCCAGATCAGTATGTTTTGTCTGACCAGATGTTAGTCTCTTCCCCCCTTTAGGATCGCTGCAAACTGAGACCCAAACGACAGAATATCTCAATTGTGTGTCCAATTTCTTGACACTCTTTGAGGACTGACCACTGATGTTTTGCGAGCCGCAAGCAGTCTAAGGACCGTCGCTTTGGAAGTATTGGTAGGACTACGATGACCTCCCAAGCGTGTCGGTAAAGTAACAGCTGAAGCGCTGTCTGTAAAATTGTATAAATAATTTACAGTGAACAATAGAAACAAGGAGAAGTCCAAAGTTCAGTCTTCTTCTTCTTCTTCTTCTTCTTCTTCTTCTTCTTCTTCTTCTTCTTCTTCTTCTTCTTCTTCTTCTTCTTCTTCGTTCGTTCTCAATCTCCCACTACCAAACCCTGAAAGGGCATAAGTAGCAGAATGTAGTCCAGAGAACGGAATGCGTTGTGTCGTAGTTTACAGCTTGACTGCGATATTTGCACCTTTTGGTCCAACACATCCGACTTCAGCAAACATTTTTTGAGTACCGGGTTAGCATTCCCCTTCGAACTTTTCTCCTTAGCCAGTCTGCCCTGCTGCAGCCTGTTATCCAAGATCACCGCGTGGAGGTGTAGAAGGGTCTTGGCAGCTATGGTTCGCTGGCCCTGACGCTAGCAGTCAACTATGGGTCGCTAACCACTGCAGCTCATGTGCTGCTCAGCATCTTGATCCCCAAAGTTCAGTCTAATAAATGTAAGTGGTGCTTACGTTTATGAGTTATTAGACACCTCCTTCCTATCTCAGTCGGACTATATGGCGATCACTACAGTTTACCGATTATTGCTAGGTCCGAGAGGGGAGCAAAGAATAGTAGCATTGTAACCTGCCAGGCATATCGTAATGTGCGAATTAGGAGGATTGGACATACGGCCTTGTTATTCCATCCTGTAGAAACAGCCTCAAAAACTTAAAGAAATAGTTTATGCGTTCGCCTTATTTCTTTATTCCTCAAGGCGATGTGCGTTGCAATATGTTTTAATTTCCCGCCTGTCGGATCTTTGCATCCGACTTCGGCATGCCTTTATGTAAGGTTCTGCTTCCTCCTGCATTTTCTAAGGGTTTGCTTCTCCGGGGTAACGGCCGGTGCTGTGATGGGGATCGAACCCAACACCTTCTGGTTGTGAAAGTCGTGTTTTTTTTTAGACTGTTGTTGAATGACTAAGTTTACTATTGTAAATGCCCTGTAAAGAGCGTTAAGTGACGGGTTGCAGTAGCTTTCCTCACATCCGGAGCGTGCTGATGACAGTGAACTAGGGTGTTTCAGGTGGCTACGCAATGCTTTGCTTCATATTCGTATTGCTCACTGCTTCAAGCATTACGTCGATCTCATCTCTGACCTTATCAATGAGACTACCACGAAACAGCCTGTTTCCTAGGATGAACTGTGTGGGGGTGTTTTTCAATATATTTCGCCTGACCTTGACTAACATTGCCCGATCAGTATATTTCGCCTGACCTTGACTAACATTGTCCGATCAGTATATTTCGCCTGACCCTAACTAACATTGTCAGATCAGCATATTTCGCCTGATTCTAACTAACATTGTCAGATCAGCATATTTCGCCTGACTCTAACTAACATTGTCAGATCAGCATATTTCGCCTGAATCTAACTAACATTGTCAGATCAGCATATTTCGCCTGACCCTAACTAACATTGCCAGATCAGCATATTTCGCCTGACCCTAACTAACATTGCCAGATCAGCATATTTCGCCTGACCCTAATTAACATTGCCAGATCAGCATATTTCGCCTGACTCTATCTAACATTGCCAGATCAGCATATTTCGCCTGACCCTAACTAACATTGCCAGATCAGCATATTTCGCCTGACCCTAACTAACATTGCCAGATCAGCATATTTCGCCTGACCCTAACTAACATTGCCAGATCAGCATATTTCGCCTGACCCTAACTAACATTGCCAGATCAGCATATTTCGCCTGACCCTAACTAACATTGCCAGATCAGCATATTTCGCCTGACCTTGACTAACATTGCCAGATCAGCATATTTCGCCTGACCCTAACTAACATTGCCAGATCAGCATATTTCGCCTGACCCTAACTAACATTGCCAGATCAGCATATTTCGCCTGACTCTAACTAACATTGCCAGATCAGCATATTTCGCCTGACCCTAACTAACATTGCCAGATCAGCATATTTCGCCTGACCCTAACTAACATTGCCAGATCAGCATATTTCGCCTGACCCTAACTAACATTGCCAGATCAGCATATTTCGCCTGACCCTAACTAACATTGCCAGATCAGCATATTTCGCCTGACCCTAACTAACATTGCCAGATCAGCATATTTCGCCTGACCCTAACTAACATTGCCAGATCAGCATATTTCGCCTGACCCTAACTAACATTGCCAGATCAGCATATTTCGCCTGACCCTAACTAACATTGCCAGATCAGCATATTTCGCCTGACTCTAACTAACATTGCCAGATCAGCATATTTCGCCTGATTCTAACTAACATTGCCAGATCAGCATATTTCGCCTGACCTTGACTAACATTGCCAGATCAGTATGTTTTGTCTGACCAGATGTTAGTCTCTTCCCCCCTTTAGGATCGCTGCAAACTGAGACCCAAACGACAGAATATCTCAATTGTGTGTCCAATTTCTTGACACTCTTTGAGGACTGACCACTGATGTTTTGCGAGCCGCAAGCAGTCTAAGGACCGTCGCTTTGGAAGTATTGGTAGGACTACGATGACCTCCCAAGCGTGTCGGTAAAGTAACAGCTGAAGCGCTGTCTGTAAAATTGTATAAATAATTTACAGTGAACAATAGAAACAAGGAGAAGTCCAAAGTTCAGTCTTCTTCTTCTTCTTCTTCTTCTTCTTCTTCTTCTTCTTCTTCTTCTTCTTCTTCTTCTTCTTCGTTCGTTCTCAATCTCCCACTACCAAACCCTGAAAGGGCATAAGTAGCAGAATGTAGTCCAGAGAACGGAATGCGTTGTGTCGTAGTTTACAGCTTGACTGCGATATTTGCACCTTTTGGTCCAACACATCCGACTTCAGCAAACATTTTTTGAGTACCGGGTTAGCATTCCCCTTCGAACTTTTCTCCTTAGCCAGTCTGCCCTGCTGCAGCCTGTTATCCAAGATCACCGCGTGGAGGTGTAGAAGGGTCTTGGCAGCTATGGTTCGCTGGCCCTGACGCTAGCAGTCAACTATGGGTCGCTAACCACTGCAGCTCATGTGCTGCTCAGCATCTTGATCCCCAAAGTTCAGTCTAATAAATGTAAGTGGTGCTTACGTTTATGAGTTATTAGACACCTCCTTCCTATCTCAGTCGGACTATATGGCGATCACTACAGTTTACCGATTATTGCTAGGTCCGAGAGGGGAGCAAAGAATAGTAGCATTGTAACCTGCCAGGCATATCGTAATGTGCGAATTAGGAGGATTGGACATACGGCCTTGTTATTCCATCCTGTAGAAACAGCCTCAAAAACTTAAAGAAATAGTTTATGCGTTCGCCTTATTTCTTTATTCCTCAAGGCGATGTGCGTTGCAATATGTTTTAATTTCCCGCCTGTCGGATCTTTGCATCCGACTTCGGCATGCCTTTATGTACGGGTCTGCTTCCCCCTGCTTTTTGTAAGGGTTTGTTTCCCCGGGGTAACGGTCGGTGCTGTGATGGGAAGCGAACCTAGCACCTTCGGATTGTGAGCCGTGTCACTTAGCCTACGCAGTCTCTTGTGTCAACGATTGATATGTATCTTTTAAATACATATGCTTCACAGGAACTGAACCGGTTTTGATTGATTGAGGACGAAATACAGTTGGTCTGCTTTATGAAACATGCGTAAAATAATGTGCACGGTTTATCAGTAATATTTTCAGTAGCAATTTGTTACACAACTCGCTTTAGCCGTTTTGTAAGATATGCATGGAGGAGGTTGCGAAAGTCCACAATGAGTTGGAATTTTGTGAGCCCTGAAAAGGACGTTAGGTGCGGTAGTGCCATGCTTAGCTTCATCTATGTGTCGCTCATTACTACGGGGATCCCTCACCCTGTTAGCCAGGCTGCCATGAAAGCAGCCAGTTTTCAGGGAGGGCTACGAGGAGGCCGAGGTTAGGGTCTTGGTTAGTATATTTTGCCTGGCTCTGACTAACATATCTGATCAGTATATTTTGCCTGGCTCTGACTAACATGTCTGATCAGTTTATTTTGCCTGGCCCTGACTAACATGTCTGATCAGTATATTTTGACTGGCCCTGACTAACATGTCTGATCAGTATATTTTGCCTGGCTCTGACTAACATGTCTGATCAGTATATTTTGCCTGGCCCTGACTAACATGTCTGATCAGTATATTTTGCCTGGCTCTGACTAACATGTCTGATCAGTATATTTTGCCTGGCCCTGACTAACATGTCTGATCAGAATATTTTGACTGGCCCTGACTAACATGTCTGATCAGTATATTTTGCCTGGCCCTGACTAACATGTCTGATCAGTATATTTTGCCTGGCTCTGACTAACATGTCTGATCAGTATATTTTGCCTGGCTCTGACTAACATGTCTGATCAGTATATTTTGACTGGCCCTGACTAACATGTCTGATCAGTATATTTTGCCTGGCTCTGACTAACATGTCTGATCAGTATATTTTGCCTGGCCCTGACTAACATGTCTGATCAGTATATTTTGCCTGGCTCTGACTAACATGTCTGATCAGTTTGTTTTGCCTGGTTCTGACTAACATGTCTGACCATGACCAATATGTTTTGCATGACCCTGACTAACATGTCTGATCAGTATGTTTTGCCTGGCTCTGACTAACATGTCTGATCAGTATATTTTGACTGGCTCTGACTAACATGTGTGATCAGTATATATGCGTGTTCTACACAGTGCACGTGGTTAGCATTTGACAAACACTACGCAGCTGTCAGTATCAGGTAGTTACTCAAAGGGCGCAGTGACCTACATCGGAATCTTGAAATTAGATTCAGTTATTATCTGGTTTCACCCGAGCGGTATCCGAAAGGAAAAGAATAAGTCCACTGTCACCTTCACAGCAAGTCGTAAAAGGCTACTACAGAGAGATGTGTATGGTGCTGGCAAGCTCGTCGTGTGCAATCCTCTTTATCCGCTTTTCCCGACCTGTTTCATTCTTCACGATTCTTGTCAAGCCGGGTACCGCTCTGGCGTATTTTACTTTATTAAATACTCAGAAATAAATAAGCAATCAATCATAACAATCTTTCAGCTTCCTGTAAAACATAGGTCTTCAATAGATGCATGCCAAATTGTGCTGTCCTGTGCCCACGTTTTACAGCTTTGTCTTCGTCCTTCCTGTTACTTTTATATTTGCCGTAATCGCTCTTAACCGCGAGTAATTTGTCAGCCTCTACTTTTCTTGTCTTGGGGGTTCCACAACAAAGATTATCCTGTAATGCTATCCTCTTTTTTCTTGCAATGTGTGTATCACCCATGGCCAGCTCTTCTCATTACGTCACACTGACACCTGTTTCGATTTCCCACAGTTCAGTGACCTTATCATACAATGTCAATCCTTCTATTCAGGGCAGGCCTGCACTGATGAAAGCTTCAATCTGTTATGTTGTTTCCCTCATTGTCGAGTCATACAATAGGTCGCACGATACATTGGAGTCGACGTTGTGTCATTTTGTGGTCGACTTAATTTTTGTCGATTTCCATAAATTCCCTCAACCAATAAAAGCCCTTCTTGTCTTTTGTATTCTGAACTTGATTTCTATCAGAACTTTATACTGTGTCTATATTGATTTAATATATTGTAGTATTGTGTCTCACAATAATTTTATTGTGGCTTTTTGTTCTTGAAAGTCCATAATGAGTAAGACTCCTCTTCTGTGCGCCATGAAAAAGGCATTAAGTGGTGGGTTTGCAGTAGCTTTCTTAACATTGCGTGCTGATGAAGGCGGACTAGGGTCATCCAGGTGGTTGTGCTTTGCTTGGCTTCATTTGCGTGTCGTTCACTACTAAGGAGATCACGTCGATCCCCCATCTAGTTATCTAGGCTGCCATAAAAACAGTCCGTTTCCAGAGAGACCTGAGTGGAAGTTAGGCATGGGTCTTGGCCAGTATATTTTACCTGACCTTGACTATCATGTCCGATCACTAACCTGTGCCTGACCAGACGTTAGTCTTAACTCCCTATATGATTTGCATTAGGTGCTTTTATTTTCAAAATCGTTCTGTGTGTATTCTTAGACCTAGACACAGTTTTTATTTACCATTCATCACGTAAATTTGTTTTATTTTGCACCTGGTTGTGGTTGTGGAATAGAAAAGCCAAGTCACCAGCAAAGTTAAGATCATCAAGTCAATGAAATTCTTCTTCAAAGGTTACTGCTGTGTCCCTCATAATTCAGTAAGAAAACAGAAACAAAAACAGAAATTGTGACATAAGACATTCATGCCACACCCAAATTCTTATCTAAAAGAGCACAGAACGGTGTCCAATATGTAGAAATCTACACTTTATATTTTCATAAGTTTTTATAATTATGTTATTGAATCCATGCCACACCCCCATATTTTTATCTCAAAACGCTCGAGAAAGTTATTCATGTACAACTATACACTTCCCATTTTCATAAGTTTTCTTAGTGTATGTGAGGGCAGGCAGCACAGACATTCGAAGATATTCTACAAGGCTGTTATATGCTTAGTCAATTGTATACTGAGCACTGGCAAACGGAGACGAATCTCCATACAAATCTTTTTGGAAGCCTTGAAAAGCGCTCTGCTAGATCAACCTTTATCCAGAGAACTGGCCCACGTGAAGACATAACGGGAAAAACATGGCGAACGAGAAGAAGAAGAAGAAGAAGAAGAAGTTGTTGTTGTTTGTTGTTTAATGCCCACAATGAATAAGTTTACTGTTGTGTACGGCATGAAAAGGACGTTAAGTGACGGGTTGCAGTAGCTTTCCTCACATCCCGGGTGTGGGGATAAAGGTGGACCGGGGTCGTCCAGGCGGTTGTGCTATTCTTGGTTTCATCTGCGTGGCGCTCATTACTACGGTGATTACATCGATCCACATCTCGTCGGCCAGGCTGCCTGGAAAACAGCCTGTTTTCAGGTAAAGCTACATGGAAGAGAGATTGTGGTATTGGTCAGTGTATTTTGCCTGACCCTGACGCGACGTCCTGGTCAGTATGCTGTGCCTCACTAGACGAAAGTCTCAGTTCTCCAGAAGGAGAAGAAGAAGAAGAAGAAGAAGAAGAAGAAGGAGGAGGAGAAGAAGAAGAAGAAGAAGAAGAAGAAGAAGAAGAAGAAGAAGAAGATCTTAAAGGATTCGAGAAAGTTGTCCATCATGTAGAACTCTACACATGACATTTTCATAAGTTTTCTTAAATATATTAGTAAACTTTATGGTCACTTGAGTAACTTCAAGAACAATTTCCTGTCTAAACTGTCAAATCAAACGATCAATCAATCAATAAGTCAGTCAATCAATCAATCAACACTTTTTTAGTTCCCTGCGGTGCACAGATTTTCAAATAATATACGCCAAGTCATGCTGCCCCGTGCCGTGAGATTCAGTACTGTTCACATCCTTGCTGTTACCTTCATGATTCATTGCAAGTTTACTTCTCTATGAGTTCTTAGGTCTGCCTCTACTTCTTTTGTCTTGTGGATTTCAATACAGAGACTGTCTTGTAATTCTATCGGTTGTTTCCCGTAATGTGTGTTCCATCCCCCCTTCTCATTTCGTCAAGTCCTTCTAGCTTCAGCCTTGCTCTTTCTCTCAATCCCATATTAGTGATTTTATTATACCATTTTAATCCATCTGTTTTGAGAAGGTATCCATTGATGTAAGCCTGAACTTTTTTTAGTGTAGTTTTTTTGTTATTTATATCGTTCTTAATATTTTAGAGTCACACTTTATATTGGAGTTTGAAGATTTACATTTTTTGTGGCAGATTTAATTTCTTTCGATTTCTGTAAATTTACTAACGCAATGGAAGCCTTCTCGCCTTCTGCATTTTAAATTTGATATCCCATTCACTCTCATAACCTGGAAGATAATGGTGAACAAGGCCAGCTACTTGATATTGTCAGAGCATTGTATCTCTCATGTATTTTTAAAATTTTTATTTTTCAATTTTTTTTTATTTTTCAAGGTGGTGTCCTCTATGTTTTTATTTTGCGCATATCGGCCCAGTGCATCTGACCTCGACAAACATTTTATGTAAAGGACTGCTTCCTCCTACATTTTCTAAGGGTTTGCTTCTCCGGGGTAACGGCCGGTGCTGTGAATGGTGAGCGAACCCAGCATCTTCGGGTTGTGAGCCGTGTCACTTAACTACTATCCCACGCAAAACTCAGGTACGCGCCTATTACCTCAAGAACAGAGAGGCAAACAGAGAACTTAGGATCAGATGGCAAGGACATGATCTTGAACACTGCCTGGCTCCCAAATACCTGGGTGTAAGGTTGGATCGCACATTATCCTATATGACTCACTGTCAGGAGACAAAGCGTTAAGGTACATGCGAGAAACAACATTATCCAAAAATTGACTGGCACAACATGGGGTGCTCAGCCATCAGTCTTACGTACATCAGCGATTGCCTTGTGCCTTTCCGCAGCAGAATATGCAGCCCCAGTTTAAAAACACTCCGCCCATGCAAAACAAGTAGATACAGCAGTGAACGAGATGGGCAGGATAGTGTCGTGGTGCCTTAAACCTACCCCCACAAACAAAATATATCCCTTACTTGGCATTGCACCACCTGATATAAGAAGAGGTGTAGCTGCGGAAATCGAACGAGGGAAACAGGAAAACGACCCTAGACACCCGATGTTTGGCCATCAGGAACAAGCCACAAGACTTAAATTAAGACACAGTTTCTTAAAATCGACAGAGACCATCCAGACAAGCCCGAAAGGTCGACGCATCGAGAGGTGGCGCGAAACAATGCAGGATCCATGGATAGAGCTCAAGGAAGAGACTGCGCCTGGATATCACCTGCCCTATGCTGTATGGAAGGCAATGAACAGACTTCGAACTGGTGTGTCAAAATGCAGAGTGAACTTGAGGAAATGGGGATACTCAGATGTCGACACATGTGAATGCGGCGCAGTTCAGGACCAAGATGACCTGATGTCCTGCCCCAACCTCCATGAAACCTGTGACATGAACGACATGATAAAGGCGAACGACAAGGCAGTTTAAGTTGCTGGACGGATGCCGTGTGACATGGTGTTTGGGCACGGAAAACGTAACAATCCCACGCCATTCCCACGCATCTTTCGAGTATAAACGTTGTCATGGATGTCTTCGAAGCCACTGCCGACTTGAGACAGGGTGTGTGCCGATTTGAGACATGGTGTGTGCCGACTTGAGACAGGATGTGTGCCGACTTGAGACAGGGTGTGTGCCGACTTGAGACAGGGTGTGGGCGGACTTTAGACAGGGTGTGTGCCGACTTGAGACAGGGTGTGTGCCGATTTGAGACAGGGTGTGTGCCGATTTGAGACAAGGTGTGTGCCGACTTGAGATTGGATGTGTGCCGACTTGAGACAGGGTGTGTGCCGACTTGATACAGGGCGTATGCCGACATGAGACAGGAGTGTGTGCCGACTTGAGACTAGGATGTGTGCGGACTTGAGACTAGGATGTGTGCGGACTTGAGACTAGGATGTGTGCGGACTTGAGACTAGGATGTGTGCGGACTTGAGACAGGGGTGTGTGCTTTCTCCTCTGCTGATTAACATCTAAAAGAACAAAATCTCATGAGACGAGTCAAATTCAGATATCTGAAACAGAACCTAACTCAATGCACAAATTAATCTTGCAGATGTTCAGTGTCTGCTGTACGACAATGAAAATAAACTGTACAACCACATGCACTCGCTTGCGACTACCTGTGCTAAATACAATTCGCGAATTAGCGAGAAGGTATGATTATGTTGTATGTTTTCTTTAGACCCGATAATAATATTTTTTTCTCTTTACAGTGCCCCATATAACCCTTCTTTGGCAACTTGACTGCAAAATATTCATTCCAGTTTGCCTGCATTTCCTATCTTACCAAACTTTACCAAACAGTTTGTCATATATATATATATATATATATATATATATATATATATATATATATATATATATGTTAAGTGTTCAAATCGGCTTCGATTACTTCTGCTGATTTACTGCTTAGGCTGGTCGCTATGCGATCTTTCAGACGCAATATTGCTTTTTTCATATTTTATTTGTTTTGTTTCTCGCAATTTATTTACAGATCCTAGCTGATTGAATTTCTGAGGGACTTTTACGCAGCTGGTCTAATTAAAAGTTCTTCAAAATGTTCTATATATCTCTTCCTTTGCTCATTCACGTTACTAAGCAAAAGTCCTTCATTATTTTTAATAAATTAATTTACCTAATTATTCTTTTCTGTTAGTTCTTTGTGCTGTTGTACATTTCCTTCATATTCTCTTGCCGCAGCTTCCTTTACCACTCTTGCCAAATCATCGACATATGTTCTTTTGTCAATTAGCATGCAATTGGTATTCTCTTTATTGACTGCAGCACATACTTTCTGAGGTTTGGCTCTGGTATTTCTGGTTTTCCTTGCAATTAAAATCTGCTTTCTTCATTTACCTCTATCTTCGATATAATATCCGTGGTTATGGATACAATGTGCTAATGTTAACTTTTCCCCAGGATTTCTTCAGAATATTAGTTGAATATATTATCTATCTGTTACCAGCGTTTCTCTGTATCCTCCAAGTACTGGAGTTGGTATAACTCGTCACACATACTTAATAGATATATTCTAAAAAAGAAAGTAGCATGTCCTTTGCAGAACGTCGCTTCTTACAATGAATGAGGAGCCGATGTGCATCTCTGGGAATACTTCGGTTGGTTTTGGCAGGGTAAGCGCCTGTTTTTAAGGCTTCATTTCACGGGGTTTTCTAGTTTGCCATCATTGTCCAATTGCTGTTTTTGTGTATGCCCCCCCCCCCCTCCTCACCCCAAGACGCTGCACTTTCATGAAGAGATGTGCGCCATGTTGTTTGTTCTTCCGCAACAGCTCACAAAGTGTTAGGTATCAGTCCATAGGCTTTCAGTGAAGCCTCAAGTAATGTGTTGTGTCGTAGTTTACAGCTTCACTTCATTATTTGCACCTTTCGGTCCAACACATCCGACTTCAGCAACCATTTTTCAGTACCGGGTTAGCATTCCCTCTTCTATTCCTTCTCTTTAGCCAGTCTGCCCTGCTGCAGCCTGTTATCCAGAATCACCGCGTGGAGGTGTAGAAGAGTCTTGGCAGCTCTGGTTCGCTGGCCCTGACGCTGCTCAGCGTCTTGAACCCAAGTGTGTTATTTGAAGCGCTCCCTTGGCGTCCTGTCTGAATATTACCCATTAAAAGAGTATTTTGAGCAGCCAATGGGCTAGCATGCGGAGTGCGTGAGCCATTCGGTGGATCTGCGGCGTCATCAGAATTGTATCAATGCTAGAGGCGCCAAGAACGGTGGTATTTGGGACCCTATCTTATCATTTGATGTTCAATACTCTACTGAGGCAGACTGTGGAAGGGGTTCACATTGTTAACGTGGCGCCTGAACAAGTCCATGTTTCACAAGCATACAGCGGGGACGGCGTGAGCTAGTGGTTAAGTGACACTGCACACAACCGAAGATGCTGGGTTCGATCCCCATCACAGCACCCAGGGGAAGTAAACCCTTATAAAATGCAGGAGGTAACAGACCCTTACATAAAATGCATGCTGAAGTCGGATGCACTGGGCCAACAGCACAAAATAAAAACTACAATGCAACGTACACCGCCTTGGGGAATAGATAAATAGGGCAAACGCAAAAAAACAACAACTACAAAACAAGCATACAGCGACACTGGACGTACCATACCTCTATACACCTACAGGTCTGTCTGTAGACTAACGCCACTTCGATGTCAAAGATGTGCATAGTCTGCCGAATGAGCTGCTGGCTTTGGAGTTCCTAGCGTTCACCACTTCATCAATGGTTTCGTTCAAGGACAGTGTGCTGCCAAGGGGTGTGAATTTGTTCATCACTTTCAGTTTCTCACCATTGACCTGGATCATTGGGTCAGTAAAGCTATTGATAGAAGCTGATTGATACATGATTGTCTTGATTGTAAGGCAAAAAAAGTGAACAGGCTTCGAACAATCTATCCAAACTATTTTTGTAGATCAGTCTGTCAGCCAGAAAAAGGGCACAGTCGTCAGCAAACAGAAGATCCACGATAACATGCGATGTGACCTTGATTTTTGCTTGAATTCTCCTAAGATTAAACAATTCTCACCAATACAATATCTTCTTCTTTCTTTCGCTAGAAAATGTTGTCTATATCTGCAATGTTGTGTCTTGTATAAACTTAACTGTCTTTTGTAGTTCACATACATGTCTATAAAGTTTCGCTCCCAGTGTTGTTTCTATAGACCAGTGGGATTTTCTCTGTATATCATATTCAGGGCAGTTCTGTAGTATGTGCTCTGCATGTATGTGGTCTGGGGTGCCTGTCCGCATGTACAAATGATTGATTAGACAATCTTCATTTGTGTGTACATGTGGATGTGGAGTCGGGTGGAGCATCCCTGGTTAAACAAGGCACCCCTTGCAAGACCACATTCAGCGCTTGCAAGACAAGGTGTTGAAGACCGAAGCAACCAGCCAAAAGGCGCACCACAGCAGTCAGGATACGCAATATGAATGTATACAATATCTTATGTCGATTCCTATGCCCCCATCAATGAAAGCTTCAGTCAGCATAACAGAGAACATGAAACTGAACAGCGTCGGTGCTAGCAGACTTCCCGGTTCAACTCCATTTGTAACAGGACATGACTCCGATAGCTCAGAGTTTTCCTGAATATTTACTTGCGTTCCCTCGTGCAATTGTTGCACTTTCGCAATACATCTTTGGGTAGATGTATGTTGCCAAAATGCTCTATAAACCAGCTCTACTGACCGTGTGAAACGCCTTCGTCTGGTCGACAAAGGCTGTGTACATGTCACATGGCGTACTTGTCATTTCTCCTGCAGCTGTTTTGCGGCTAAAAACGGATATAACCAGTTCCACGTTCTTTCCTAAAACCACATTGACTTTCAGGTAGAAGACCTTCGCCCAGATTAGCCAGAAGGATTCTTGCGAATACCTTCCGTGTGATTTGTACTAGAGAGAGGTCTCGGTGATTATTATATGCTTGACTAATACCCTTGCGCTTATACAAATCTATATTTGAGATCTTGTGTGATGGTTTCACTCTGCCTTATTTGTTGGAAGATCATGTGAAGTTTCTCTTGATAGACCTCAAAAGAGATTGAATCTGAGTCGGGAACACTTCTACTAGAAAGCTGACGATTTATTTTGGGTCTCCTCCATACTTGGTAGAATATCTGGTGCTTCGTTCATAGAAGCTCCAGGCCTCAGCACATATTCTTAGTACTTTCCTGTCGGTAGGAACAATCCCATTACGAGAAGGGCAAGAGCTGGTCTCTTGTTGGGGGCATATGTTTCATTTGCCTTGGGAGCAATTCATTAGAATTGAAAGCTTATTCTCAGTTTCACTACTGGCTGTGACAACCTGTTGATGATCAGAGTGTTACTGTTACAAGGCTCAGTATAGAGTTAATTTACCGCTGCTATTATCCAAGTTGATCACATGTTAAGACCACACACACACACACACACACACACACACACACACACACGCACACATACACACACACACACCACCCTTCAATATACAAATACAACACAGACACACACATACCACATACACATCATATACATATCATACACACCAGATACGTACCTCCACCACACACACTACATATATCGGTCATCATATACACGCCAAATATATCACACACTACACGCACTCCAACCACACACACCACATATACACAAAATGGAAAGCATGATTCTCAACAATTTTAACACGATTTTTAATAGACACAATGATAGTAACACGTTGGCTATATATTGGTATTAGCTACTGACCAGCCCAAACATCAGACTGAGTGCCGTCTCCACATCAATCATTACATTTGTTTTTTAACTCTTAACCTGGGAATAACCAAACGTCTTTACACCGGTTTAGAAGACTCTGTGGTCTATAAACAACCAGTTTTTACATTTCCTTGCTCTAAAAGCTATGTCTATCCAATCGATTCTTAAATGCATTAATTGATCCTGCCTCCACTACTTTATGTGGCAATGCATTTCAAGCATTCATCACTCTCTGCTAAAAAAAAATATAATATTTCCTAATATGGGGAGAGAAGACTGACTTCTGGTAATTTAAAACATACTGGTTGGACAGTTTGGTCAGGGTCAGGTAAAACATACTGGTTGGACAGTTTGGTCAAGGTCAGGTAAAACATACTGGTTGGACAGTTTGGTCAGGGTCAGGTAAAACATACTGGTTGGACAGTTTGGTCAGGGTCAGGTAAAACATACTGGTTGGACAGTTTGGTCAGGGTCAGGTAAAACATACTGGTTGGACAGGTTGGTCAGGGTCAGGTAAAACATACTGGTTGGACAGGTTGGTCAGGTTCAGGTAAAACATACTGGTTGGACAGGTTGGTCAGGGTCAGGTAAAACATACTGGTTGGACAGGTTGGTCAGGGTCAGGTAAAACATACTGGTTGGACAGGTTGGTCAGGGTCAGGTAAAACATACTGGTTGGACAGGTTGGTCAGGGTCAGGTAAAACATACTGGTTGGACAGTTTGGTCAGGGTCAGGTAAAACATACTGGTTGAACAGGTTGGTCAGGGTCAGGTAAAACATACTGGTTGAACAGGTTGGTCAGGGTCAGGTAAAACATACTAGTTGGACAGGTTGGTCAGGTAAAACATACTGGTTGGACAGGTTGGTCAGGGTCAGGTAAAACATACTAGTTGGACAGGTTGGTCAGGTAAAACATACTGGTTGAACAGGTCGGTCAGGGTCAGGTAAAACATACTGGTTGGACAGGTTGGTCTGGGTCAGGTAAAACATACTGGTTGGACAGGTTGGTCAGGGTCAGGTAAAACATACTGGTTGGACACATTGGCCAGGGTCAGGTAAAACATACTGGTTAGACACATGGGCCAGGTTCAGGTAAAACATACTCGTTGGACACATTGGCCAGGGTCAGGTAAAACATACTGGTTGGACACATTGGTCAGGGTCAGGTAAAATATACTGGTTGGACACATTGGTCAGGGTCAGGTAAAACATACTGGTTGGACAGTTTGGTCAGGGTCTCAGGGTCAGGTAAAACATACTGGTTGGACAGGTTGGTCAGGGTCAGGTAAAACATACTGGTTGGACAGTTTGGTCAGGGTCAGGTAAAACATACTGGTTGGACAGGTTGGTCAGGGTCAGGTAAAACATACTGGTTGAACAGGTTGGTCAGGGTCAGGTAAAACATACTAGTTGGACAGGTTGGTCAGGTAAAATATACTGGTTGGACAGGTTGGTCAGGGTCAGGTAAAACATACTGGTTGGACAGGTTGGTCAGGGTCAGGTAAAACATACTGGTTGGACAGGTTGGTTAGGGTCAGGTAAAACATACTAGTTGGACAGGTTGGTCAGGTAAAACATACTGGTTGGACAGGTTGGTCAGGGTCAGGTAAAACATACTAGTTGGACAGGTTGGTCAGGTAAAACATACTGGTTGGACAGGTTGGTCAGGGTCAGGTAAAACATACTGGTTGAACAGGTTGGTCAGGGTCAGGTAAAACATACTGGTTGGACAGGTTGGTCAGGGTCAGGTAAAACATACTGGTTGGACAGGTTGGTCAGGGTCAGGTAAAACATACTCGTTGGACAGGTTGGTCAGGGTCAGGTAAAACTTACTGGTAGGACAGGTTGGTCAGGGTCAGGTAAATCATACTGGTTGGACAGGTGGGTCAGGGTCAGGTAAAACATACTAGTTGGACAGGTTGGTCTGGGTCAGGTAAAACATACTAGTTGGACAGGTTGGTCAGGGTCAGGTAAAACATACTAGTTGGACAGGTTGGTCAGGGTCAGGTAAAACATACTGGTTGGACAGGTTGGTCAGGGTCAGGTAAAACATACTGGTTGGACACATTGGCCAGGGTCAGGTAAAACATACTGGTTGGACACATTGGCCAGGGTCAGGTAAAACATACTGGTTGGACACATTGGCCAGGGTCAGGTAAAACATACTGGTTGGACACATTGGTCAGGGTCAGGTAAAACATACTGGTTGGACACATTGGTCAGGGTCAGGTAAAACATACTGGTTGGACAGTTTGGTCAGGGTCTCAGGGTCAGGTAAAACATACTGGTTGGACAGGTTGGTCAGGGTCAGGTAAAACATACTGATTGGACAGGTTGGTCAGGGTCAGGTAAAACATACTGGCTTAGATCCTCCACCTGACTTCCACGTATGTTTTCCTGGACATGGACTGTTCTTCTTGGCAGAGTGGTGGAGGGTCGTCGTGATCCTAGAATTAATAAGCTATACGCAGATGAAGCCAAACATGACACAACCGCCAAGAGGAACTATGTCCACCTTCATTAACACGCTCGTGATTTGAGGAAAACTATACTGCAACCCACCACTTTACGCCCGTTACAAGGAGCACAAAAAAGTAAGATACTCAATGTTGAAATTCAACAACAGCAACAACAACAATATGGGAATACAATGAACATAAAAGAGAAATAAAACATCAACAATAACTCTGAAATTGTTTTGCTTACTTTATGAAAAAAAACTAGCAGCAATAGATAAGAAATAATCAAAGAAAGTTGCTGATGGAATTAAAATACATTAAAAGGAATAAGTGACAAATGACGAAAAACAGTATGTACAGGTCCCATTAATTTTTAGAAATACACAGTGTCTTTACTCTCGTTTCTCTGTCTTCTCTGATCTGCCCACTTCTGTCATAAGAGATCGTACATCTTTTTATAAGCTTTTATTCAACTTGACTTAACTGCTGTCCACTTGCTTGGACTTCTTCTTGTTCTTCTTGTTCTTCTTGTTCTTCTTGTTCTTGTACTTCTTCTTCGTCTTCGTCTGCGTTCGTTCTCAATCTCCGACTAACAAACCCTGAACAGGGCTTTGCAAGTAGAAGGATGTGGTCAGGAAGGTGGAAAGCGTTGTGTCGCTAATTTACAGCTTGACTGCGATATTTGCAGCTTTCGGTCCGACACATCCGTCTTCCACAGGCTTGGACTTCTATTTCTCCTATTCTAACTAACTTTCCTATAATCTAGAGATCTGAAATTGTGTTACACTGCCTCTACTAATAAGTAAGTAAAAACTCTCTTAACACGACAGTTTGGCATATTGAGATTATTTTTTTTTACCAACCGCACACAATACGTGATGTTGTCTACATCGCGCTGGTCGCTTTTACTTTCCTAGATTTTTCTGGTACTCAATACGTTTAGGTTTGATCGACTATAAGAGCTGTTTTTATGATTATAAAAATCCCGCAGCAACTGGGAAATTAACCCTCGCCGCTCGGTTCAGAAACCAGATAACTAACCCCTGCGATACCTCGGCTCTAGTAGTGTGATTTGTTAATCTTTCAAATTTGGACGGATCCGAGACATTTCATTCAAAAGCTTGTAAGGAAAAACGTCGTTTTTTAATATTTCCTAATTTTATATTTGCATGGCCGTTGTTATTCTCAACATGTAGCCATTCTTTAACACCACCAAACCATGTTTTTCTTTGTCTTTTTATCTTAAATCTCCAGACTAAGAGCTGCAGTCTGGTCTAACTTCAATACCATGTATCTGAAAGACACCATGGAAAGGGCGCATCTTTTCAATTTTGCGGTTATACCAGCCATGATCTACGATATGCAGTGTGGAATCTATGCAACGCGGATGCAGAGAAACTACGAGTTACACAGCAATCGATGAGAAAACACGTCCTCAATCTCGATCAAAGATCGAATCCACATTACTGAAATCAGAGAATGCACTCTATTTCGAGACGTCGTTGAGGCTACGTTGTCTCGCAAATACCGCTGGGCTGGACACGCGGTGCGCACCCCAGATAACAGATGGACGCTTAGAACGACGTTTTGGTAGTTATATGATTATACACAATGTCGAGATGGTCTGCTGAGAGACTTAGGTTCGAAATTGTACGACACGACGGACGTTCGGACTGCATACAGGACATTGTTGGCTACCTCGCATACGTAACACACGCCGGACTAAAGTCGAGATTATTGTATTGGAGTGTAGTTTAGTGTAGTGTAGTGTGTTGTATTGTATTGTAGTGTAGTGTAGTGTATTGTAGTGTAGTTTAGTGTATTGTAGTGTAGTTTAGTGTAGTGTGTTGTATTGTATTGTATTGTAGTGTAATGTAGTGTATTGTAGTGTAGTTTAGTGTAGTGTAGTGTGTTGTATTGTATTGTATTGTAGTGTAGTGTGTTGTATTGTATTGTATTGTAGTGTAGTGTGTTGAATTGTATTGTATTGTATTGTATTGCATTGTATTGTATTGTATTGTATTGTAGTGTAGTGTAGTGTAATGTAGTGTGTTGTATTGTATGTTTGTACTGTATTGTATTGTAGTGTAGAGTATTGTATTGTATTGTATTGTATATATCTTTATCTGAAGCCATGCTGGCTGTGTTATATCCTGTTGTGGCGGGTAGGTTTGAATGCATTCTTGTCACATTTCCAAACCATTAAATTATCTTCTTGGCGTTGTTCATTCTTTCTGTCGAATGTGTTCGTTTCTCAATATCTCTTCTAGTGACTGACAGAATTAGCGCAGGCATCTCACATCGCGTGTTGGAATTTTTGGCTCGTGTGCTTGTTGTAGCTCTAATGTGATGATGTATAAATGTAGGGCACTGATAACAGATGGTTGGTACGAATATATTGGTCTTTTCGCTTTTAGGCACTTAACAAAGTAATAGGCTCCAGAATGGAAATATATAGTCTTTTTGGTTTGAACTACACACAATTATAACATAAGTAGATAGGTAGTTAGGTAGGTAAGTAGATAGGTAGGTAGATAGGTATTTAGATAGGTAGTTAGATGGGTAGGTAAGTAGGTAGGTAGATTGATAGGTGGTTCGCTTCGAGGGAGGCAACAAGGGTCAGTCGCGCAAATTGTATATGACTACGTCGCACTGCTACGGACAGTGATGATGATGTCTTGTATGGATATGGACGTCTTCCATCTCTGATGTCCATGGCCTGTTTTAAGAGCTGGTGGACAGGGCATGGCTGGATACATGTCCAAATAAGGACAGATGACGACGGTTTAGCATGCAGACTGTGTTTCGAGGCCTGTCGTGAGACTTCGTCGTTTGTGATCTGGGCATAACAGTTTTTACAATAATGTGTCTCTGGCTGCCGACGTGGAAGGCTTCAATGTGTCTCTGGCTGCCGATGTGAAAGGCTTCAATGTGTCTCTGGGTGCCGATGTGAAAGGCTTCAATGTGTCTCTGGCTGCCGATGTGAAAGGCTTCAATGTGTCTCTGGCTGCCGATGTGAAAGGCTTCAATGTGTCTCTGGCTGCCGATGTGAAAGGCTTCAATGTGTCTCTGGCTGCCGATGTGAAAGGCTTCAATGTGTCTCTGGCTGCCGATGTGAAAGGCTTCAATGTGTCTCTGGCTGCCGATGTGAAAGGCTTCAATGTGTCTCTGGCTGTCCGCGTGGAACGCTTTAATGTGTCTCTGGCTGCCGATGTGAAACGCTTCAATGTGTCTCTGGCTGCCTATGTGGAAGGCTTTAATGTGTCTCTGGCTGCCCACGTGGAAGGCTCCAATGTGTCTCTGGCTGCCCGCGTGGAAGGCTTCAATGTGTCTCTGGCTGTCCGCGTGGAAGGTTTCAATGTGTCTCTAGATGTCGCTGTGGAAGGTTCCAATGTGCCTTTGGCTTCCCATGTCAAAAGCTTCATTGTGTCTCTAGCTGCCCATATATAAGGATTCAATGTGCTTCTGACCACTCTGGAGGATAGTCCAGGTTTCGAATTTATACAGCAGGACGAGGACCGCAAGGTTTTGTCAATTCGTTTCTTGATTTCCAATGAAATTCCATTATAGGTTAAGCCATGATGTAGGGCATTCATAGATACGGCTGAAAGGCCGAATCTTCCAATGATGTCTTGATGGATATACGCATCTGAGTTTTGTTTACTGTCCAGGAAAATGAAATGCTTGGTGCAGTTGACATAATTGCCATCAACGAAGATTCCTATCATTGTGGAATACCAACCAAGCTTTGGAATCTTGGTTATTTTCTCATGAGATGATTATAACATTAAATATTTTTGTATGTGCTGTTATTTTTATTATCCCCAGGAAAACGTAATGCTCACTTTTGAAAATAAATCGTATTTCATATATGAACTTTTTGCTATCATTTTTTAAAATTTGAATCCCAGAAATTATGTGGCAGCGGCTGGAACTGTCTCAATTGTATGTATACCCGTTGGCCTTTTGACTTAATGAACAACGGAATAGACAATGTCATGAGTTGGAGAGTCTTCTAACATAGCTTGGTTAATACTATTTTATAAGTTAAAACTACATAGTAACAATACTGACTTAACGGAATGTAGTGTTCCTTGTAAAGTAACATGTTTTTTTAGTCATAAGTGGTCCGCCGGGGTCTTTGTGTATATGACAAAGACAAGAATAGCACTACCGCCCCCACAGAGAGTATGTAAGAGGCGACTAACTGTGTGACACGGCATAACACTGGTCCTGGTTAGGTGGTTGTTAAGAGCAGCATATATGGCGTCTACTTTGCTCTAGTGGTTAAGTCTATTAAGATGGACTCGAATATCGATTACTCTCCCAAACCCCCCCCCCCCCCCCCCTTTTCCCTCCAAGAAACTGGTTGTATACAGACTTTGCAGAGTCTTCTAAACTAGTATTAGTTATTAGTTTAGTTTAGTCGAAGAATCAACGTCATTGCACAAGGTTTAACCTATGTACTCTGTTCTCCCTATTGTTGGAGAATCTCAGTACAAGCTCCGTAGTACCGGCGAGAATCCTATCATAGCTTGGTTAGATTTGTAACATAATTTTGAATTTTGCCCGGACAGCGGCCGTTAAGCCTCCTCCCTTCGACTTTCAACTGCGGAGTGATTCTTAACATGCGCGCCACTGGACATGGGCGCCCTATCTCTACTACCCAGAGATTCAGGGAAATAGCTGAAGATCCATGTGAAAAATAATGCTGGTCTCCATTACCATTTGAACCCGCGACGTCCAGCGGAAAGACGTTATGTTAACTTAAATGAAATAAAAATACAAGCAACTGTCACCAGAGTCCAAATGCATTGGAAGTAGTCTTAGTGGAGGACAAATGGATCGATTCAGAAATTGAAACTATCTGTCAAATAGCATTTACTGTGGTTTGCGAAATGCCAATAAAACTTTCACACAGTGACCACAGCTAAGAGAGTACACGAAACCTGATCAGACTGTTGCTGAAAGTCACTAGTTCTATGTTCATTTTACTCTTGGCGTTTCTTTGTTGGCGGGTTACATTGGCTCTGCTTCTTTCCCAAGGTGTACATGAGATAGTCGACCAGGATTCTCCTGGTTGCAGTGCAATGCAAGGCTACTTGAAAACATCATTATGGGGAACATAGTTGCGATCCCAACATTGTTGGCCAGACTGCTGTGAAACAACATGTCAACATTAAGAACATCATCAGAAATCAGCATTTACACCAATGAAGAGAAGACAGAAACATAAGCGGTAGACCAGACCCAATTCACAAACTCAAAAGAAACCAACAAACTACCATACTTTGCATAAGAACTGTTCACTGCAGACTACTATAGCATCTATACTGATTATATATTTCACACACCGATGAATGCTCACATGGAACAGGGAGGCAGTATCCTGGACACATTCTACAGGAATGCCCACTCTAAATGGAAATAATATGCCAGACCTGACCAGAGGGTGCAGATCTGGGATAAAAGTTGTGGGGCAGTCACTCCGACCTGGTGAAGACTATACAGATTTCATCATGGCGACTGACCTGCAGATCTATAATGACCAAAGTTTCTGAACGCAAAGAATGCATGTTAACAAGAACCATACGAGAAAGTCAGCTAGGATCTTTTGATCAGTATGTTTCACCTGCCTGTGATGTTTATTATTCGTTCCCAAAGTATATGTAATAAACAGCACACTTTTAGCATTACTCTATTATCCAGTGTCAGACATAATCCATATGTGAATCATTTGAGAGAACACTTACCATCGTGTGTAATGAAATGTCTGATAAAAGTTATCAACGACACAAGGAGAGAGAGAGAGAGAGAGAGAGAGAGAGAGAGAGAGAGAGAGAGAGAGAGAGAGAGTACGAAATGAAGAGACGAGAAGGGTAGTTCTACAGTGGATTCCATCAAACTGGCATACCAGGAAACGAGAGAGCGGGCTAGTTAGCAAAGGACGGACAAAACGCGAGAACAAAAAGAACAAACTGTCACCTTCTAGCAAAATGTGACCCTTATCCAAACCATAAAGAAAGTTGACGAAACGAGAGACAACTATCACTGCATTGATCGAGCGAGGCAAGTGAGTGTTTTCCTCGCGAGAACGGGACTCGGTCACTCATAGTCACTCATTCAGGCTAAAACTGGTGCCATCATCAATATGCAGGTGCGGACAAGCAGCACAGACATCCGAACATATCCAGCGGGAATGTTTTATGATCAGATACTTATGTACTGAGCACTAGCCCACGGAGACAAGCCTCCACACAAAGCTGATTGGAAGCCTTGAAGAACTTTCCACCACAATAACCTTTATACAGAAATCAAGACTTCACACATAGACGTAATAAAAAAACGTGTTAAACGAGAAGAAGAAGAAGAAGAAGAAGAAAACAAGAAGAACAAGCGGAAGAACAAGTACAAGAAGAAGAGCAAGATGAAGAAGATTTTTTAGGGATACTGAATAAAAATAAACCCACAAAAACTCTTATTGCATGAAATTACTCTAGTCCATCTGAAGATTTTTTAGGGATACTGAATAAAAATAAACCCACAAAAACTCTTATTGCATGAAATTACTCTAGTCCATCTGAAGATTTTTTAGGGATACTGAATAAAAATAAACCCACAAAAACTCTTATTGCATGAAATTACTCTAGTCCATCTGAAGATTTTTTAGGGATACTGAATAAAAATAAACCCACAAAAACTCTTATTGCATGAAATTACTCTAGTCCATCTGAAGATTTTTTAGGGATACTGAATAAAAATAAACCCACAAAAACACTTATTGCATGAAATTACTCTAGTCCATCTGAAGATTTTTTAGGGATACTGAATAAAAATAAACCCACAAAAACTCTTATTGCATGAAATTACTCTAGTCCATCTGAAAATTTTTTAGGGATACTGAATAAAAATAAACCCACAAAAACTCTTATTGCATGAAATTACTCTAGTCCATCTGAAGATTTTTTAGGGATACTGAATAAAAATAAACCCACAAAAACTCTTATTGCATGAAATTACTCTAGTCCATCTGAAGATTTTTTAGGGATACTGAATAAAAATAAACCCACAAAAACTCTTATTGCATGAAATTACTCTAGTCCATCTGAAGATTTTTTAGGGATACTGAATAAAAATAAACCCACAAAAACTCTTATTGCATGAAATTACTCTAGTCCATCTGAAGATTTATTAGGCTGTTGAATAAATGCTGCTTGTCTCTGCAGTCTCCACGTGCTGCACATACAATGTGCTTTATTTCACCCCCAAATAAAAGACTATTCCTTCCCGATGATCTCAAAGTATGTCCTCGTGGTCAGAAGGCCACTATCCAAACGCCTCGGCCACCTGTTTCACGGTGCTGAATCCACTGTACAAAGAGAATTATATTTAATATATCTAAAAGGCACCTCACATGTATGCCACAATCATACATGTAACACTAGTAGAGGAACAATGTGCGCATATGCACACGCAAGGGTGTGGAGTGTGTAGTCAAGTCGACAATGAGCTGGCTTACAAGACCGGGATTACAGTATGTCAGGGTTCGAGTTCACAGATGGACAGAAAATAAATCCGGGCCGTAGTTCGTGCGTGGTACGACCGCTCATCCAGTCGACGGAGCCGTAAATGGGTACCTGACGTATGAGTTAAGGAAGATAAAAACAGCAAGGAAGGGAACTGGTCACCCAACCTCACATAGGCTGTAGCTTAGTACATACAGAGTTATCTTCGTCCCCGGCGACAATTGTTGCCATGGGACTGACCTTTACCTTTTAGAAGCAAAGCCAGTAACATTTGATCACTTGACGCGCAGCTGTTTAAAACGTGTTCTCCCTGGAGAGCTAAAGGGGCTCGCTCTATTGATTTAGCAGTGTACCTAACCAAAGAAATTGAAAATGCATTCCAAGGTAAAAAAAAAAAGGACTTGCAGTATTTGTGGATATGGCAAAAGCTTTTGACAAGGTATGGAGAGAAAGACTCCTCCTAAAACTATTAAACAACAAAATAGAAGGGAGAATGTACAGCTGGATACAAGACTTCCTCCGATACAGAACAGCAAGAGTCAAATTAGACGGATCACTGAGCCATAGAATACCTCTCCAACAAGGCGTACCCCAGGGAGGCGTAATCTCTTCTACCCTCTTTATCCTGTTCATTAACGACATAGCGGAAAAACTCCCAAAGAAAGTATCCAGTGCCCTACACGCTGACGACTTCGCAATGTGGAGTGCTGCAGAAAAACTACCAACAGCTGAAAATAGAATGCAGACAGCACTGGGCACTGTTGGAAAATGGGTTACAGATTGGGGATTACAGATTAACATCTCAAAGACAGTTACAACATGCTTCTCACTGTCCAACACCAAGGAAGTAACAAAACTTATTCTAAATGACAAAAAGCTTGTACAAGAAAATACCCCTGTGTATCTCTGAGTTAAAATGGACAAGAGACTCACATGGAGGGAACACATAGAGGAGATAGAACAAAAAGCAACCAGAAAAATATCCCTCATGAAGAAGCTGGTCGGAACAAGCTGGGGTGCAAATAGCAACATCCTCAAAAATGTATACACTGGCACAGTCAGGCCAGTTCTTGAATACGGCATGACAGCCTGGATCACAGCATCAAAAACGAACATGGAACGCCTAACCAAAATTCAAAATTCAGGCTTAAGGATAATAACAGGAGGAATGAAGACTATACCAATCCAGAAAATTGAAACATATACAAATATAAGACCCCTAAATACTAGACGAGATGAAAGAGTGCTGACACACAGTGAAAAGATGCTACGCATGTCTGATCATCCCATACATATCAAACTAAAACACCCATTTAAAAATAGGCTCAAGAGAACAGCTTCATCCATATATCAAACCACCTACAATAAAAATATGGAGAACTAATTCCCAACTAACCTACAGAAATAGAAATACTTATTAACTATGAAGAGCCAAGCTGCAACATAAACAACATCGAAATAAGTACAGAGATCCCAGGAATCAGAAGAAAAGGCCAACACAGTATACATATTCTACAAGAATGCCAATCTATAGGGAAATGAGATGCCAGACCTGACCAGAGGGTGCAGAGCTGAGACAAAAGCTGTGGGGCAGCCGCTCCGACCTGGTGAAGACTACAGACTTTATCATGGCGACTGGCCTGCAGATATAGCATGACCAAAAAGATCCTGAACGCAAAGAAGAAGAAGAGTTAATAGAGATGAACGCAGAAAAGACAAAGTTGGTGACAAACAACACTGAAGGAATCAACGCTTTGATCAAAGCAAATAGACAGGATCTTGAAATAGTGAACTGCTTCAAGTTTTTGGGCCCAACAATCAGTGACGATGGATCAAAACCAGAGGTCCTGCCCAGAATAACACAAACAACAACAGCGCCTGCACTATTTAAACATATGGAAAGATAAACGACTCTCCCTCGCCATAAAGATAAGACTAATGCACTCACTGGTTCTTTCGATATTCATTTACGCCTGCGAAACATGGACCAGCACAGCAGATCTCCAGAGACAAATCGAGGCCATGGGTATGAGATGTATTAGAAGACTCCTAAATGTCACCTTTAAAGACCGTAGCACAAATTGTTAAGCACGACGAAGAATCGAGAATGCGAGTGAACTGTATGCTGACCTTCGGACAACGATCAAAAGGCGACAGCTGACTTGGTACGACCACGTCACGAGTCCAAGGGCTTTGCAAAAAGGATACTACATGACACAGTACAAGGCAAGCGAAGGGTGGGGACGTCTGAGAACGCGATGGGAAGACAGCATCTATGAATGTACTAACCTATGACCAGAGAAGGCACGAAAAACAACCACATACAGAGAGGGTTGTCGCAGGTTTGTGAACGTGTCAGCAGGGGTGCCCCAGCGATCTCAAGGGGTCACGGGATGAACGGAACAAGCCTTTTATATGTGGATCCCGGGGAGCAAAGAATAGAACCACTATAACCTCCCAAGCATGTAGTTAAAGGATCCTAAATGAAGGTTTAGCATGTGATTTGCGCCCTCATCATGTAAAACCAATTGCTGCAGAAAACACCACTGCAAGAACACTTAAAGTGCTTGTGATCATGCTCCCAGTAAGACTACATCTACATGTGAGACCAAATGCGCTGTGAGGAACGAAATAGAGATGAAGAAGAAGAGAGAGAAGAAAATAAAAACGACGAGGAAGAAGAAGAACAAGAAGAAGAAGATAAAGAAGAAGAAGGAGAAGAAGTAGAAGAAAAAGGTGAAGAATAATAAGAAGACGACGAAGAGGAAAATAAATAAAAAGAACAAGACAAAAAAGAAGAAGATGAAGAAAAAGAAGAAGGCGAAGAAGAAAAAGATGAAGAATGCACATTGAGATATAATCTACTTTTATGAGCAGATATGGAAGTCTTCTACTACAATGTCACAAAATCTGAATAAGAGTTTTCGACTAAGGCTTGGTCGATTAGGGCCAGTGATAGCAAATCAATCGTTGTTACAGTGTTGCAGATAATTAATAAATCTATTTTCATATACAGGGAGAGGGAGTCTACTTTTGCGTACAGGTAGCTGAGCTGTCTACTTTTATACATAGGTAGGAGAACAGTCTACTTTCATAAACAGGTCGTTAACAATCAGCTTTCATACACAGATAGTGGGGAATAACATACGTGTTTAAACAGGTAATGAAATCATCTACTTTCTTGCACAGGTAATGGAAAAATATACTTTCATACATAGGTAATGCAAAAATATACTTTCATACACATGTAATGCAAACATATACTTTCATACACAGGTAATGTGATAATCTACTTTCTTACACATATAATAACATAATCAACTTCTATGTAGTCTGGAGTAATCTACTTTCTTACGCAGGGCGTGGTTCATGTTTTATGTTTACATAAGTGGTGGAAAAAGTATACATATAATATACAGGCAATAGATAACTCAGTATATAAGAACTACATCTATCTAATTTAATATACCGTAATATCTCGAGTATAATACGCACAATTTTTACGCATTTTAGCCAACTAAACCTCGAGTACTAAAAATATCGCTATTGCTCATACCGAAAGCAAAGTAAAATGGAGTTTGTCACAATCTGATAGTGAAAATAGCGAGAAATTGAATGTGCCATGTCGTTTCTTTGTGCCAGAGATTGTAGCCAAACCCATTTCGTACTTTTAGTCTTGTATCTGTTTTGATATTACCCATGGTTGTGAAGTTTGTCATTTTACTCTTTTGTGTTCTAAAAATGAATTTGAGAACTTGTTTTACAGCAGCAGAAAAAATCATAGTGGTATATTAAAGAGAATATAACGGCAATCGGACTTTTCCCCATTAACGAGTGCAACATTCTTCTTCTTCTTCGTCTTCTTCGATCAACTGATGCTTCTAGCTCTGCAACGAACCCGAAGGAGACTCCGTTCCTTGTCTTCGCTGGTTCCCCACAGATTTTCGAGTGTGGTCGTTTTCACGGGGTCAGACTGCTTCTCTTTGGTCTGTATAAGTGGGACAGTGCTATGTCCTGGTGTTTGCTTGGGTGCTCCAATGACTTCTCATGATTTGGAAACACTGGTCAAACGCCTCTGACTTTCTTCTTCTTCTTCTTCTTCTTTCTTCTTCTTCTTCTTCTTCTTCGTACGCTACCTCTGACTTTCGATATGCCTTAGTGTTGGACCGTAGATACGAAAGGGATAAAACTGTCAACCATAAAAGCCTCATTTCCCAGTTGTGTAAGCGCGAACTGATCTTGTTATAATTCCTAGCGGCATCACACGTCTGTTGCAGCAATACAGCCATAAGACGTCACTGTGTTCGTAATACGCTTAGGTAAGATGCTATCGTCCTAAATGGAATACATGGTTAAACGACTGTAATCACACATATACTGCTGGTAGTCGTATGCGTCATCCGACTCTCGTTTATGTCGTAGAAGAGGTCAAATGGAAGGAATTAGATAAACTATGCTTTAACAAGGTTTCATATAATACAATCTTGTTGCGTATTATATGCGTATTTTCATTTTACCAGAAAATGTTGGGCTAAATCAGGCATGCGTATTGAACACGAGTGACTATTGAGTACTATACGCGAGATTTTACGCTACAGGTAGCAGAGCAATATAAAATAATATAACTTCATACACAGTTAATAGAACAATCTAATTTCATAAACAAGGAATGGGATTTTCTACTTTGAATGTAACAAACACTATACAAAATGATGCTGAAGAACTTGAAGATGCACATACTTGGGGAAATAACTTCCAGATTTAATTAACAAAACAAACCTTATATTATATCGTTTGTGTTCAACTGTCTGATGTTGCTAAGGTAGCTGTCGCCATTTTTTCAGTTGCTAAGCAGCTGCCTCTGACCAATGACCTACGAGTTGGCAGTTTAACTGAATCATTTACTGGCTCCTTCTTCGTCTTTGCTGTCGCTTGACTTATCATGTTTGTATCCTGTGACATATCCTGTATTTTCTACAATGTTCTTTCTACCGTCGATACCTTTACCTTTGCCACTGTCATCAAACCGCTCTTTATGAGATCCCGTATAGCCCTTGGTGTCAGTCAAACGTGCTGTGACAGCGTCAACCTTGACCTCCTGACAAGAACAGGAAAATGTAATTAGACAAATTCATATTTGAGAACACCATTTACAAATAGCAAGTGGTACTTCCCGTCTTATTTTTTCCCAAACAAAAGAAATATATATATATTTAGCACCGAGTGGCGTCGAAGAATAGTCCACTATTTAACTGTCAGATTGCGAGAAAAGACGAGAATTTCTGCTTTTATTCTGCTTATTCCTGTCGTCTTAGCAATGCATTTCTTGAATCTGTCAACGTTGGTCTATGATAAGGAAAGTAGCATCCAGTTTCTACAGCAGCATAGCATTATCCATGGAACAACAATCATTTTATGTGACATTTTTAAGTCAATCAATGACCACCTGCTGGATGAGGACACCGCAATAGATGAAGCAGCACTCCACAGACTGCAAAGTTTCGACATTAAACGAGGTTTGAGCGGAGTCGGGTGCATGAGAGGACGGCGCAGGAGCGTGTGCAACCAGCAAGCTACAACGACCATCAGCATCCATACCTTACGCCATTTGATGAGAGAGAGTGAGCACCTATGGATATGCCCAGAGTGCAGTGACGTCGATTCTTAGAAACAAAAACAGAATTGTGACCAGTCTACTATAGTAAGCCTGAACAAGCGATTTTGGGCCAGTGACCGCCCCATGCCTGGTCAACCTCGTCCAATAACATACGCTGAAGATCTTCAAATTCTTTGGCTACATCTGTGCAACCGCTTCCAAACAGCAACTCTGACAGCGACTCATTTACCTGACGCTGTGAGACTTGTCAGCGTAAGCACTGAGCGACAGACTTCGCGCCGCTGGTTTGCAAAGCAGACATCCCAACATTGGTTTTATCCTCACCAGATGTCACCGGACCAACATACTGGATTGGGTCGTACACAATATTCGTTGTCCAATGTTGGAATGACGATCAACTCTGTTTTCTGATCAAAGCCGGTTCATTGTCTCCTTTGTTGACAGGAGAAGTCTCGTCTGACGTCGTCTTGGAGAAAGATATGACGATGTCTGTGTAGTCCAGCATGATTTGTATGGAGGAGGAAGTGTTCATGTGTGGGCCGGACCTCCGTACTCCCCTTGGTGTTTTCAGAGCTAATATTACCGCTGACGTCTACGTTAATCAAGTACTTCGATCCATTGTATTACCTTTCTTCCAGAATCACCTAGATCTGGAAATCTTTCAGCACGATAACGCTAGGCCTGACGCAGCTAATGTTACTAGGAATTTCTTAGCCCAGCAACATTTTCTTGTACTGGATTGGCCAACAATCTCTCCTGACATGAACCTCGATTGTACAGGTGCGGGACGAACTGAACAGAAGGGTCCGCCAGCGTGGCATAAGCAATGGGAATAATTTGGAAAGAGCACTCATTGTAGAATGGAGCGCCATACCCCAAACATGTTTCGAGACACTCTGAGACGCTGCTGCCAAACCTGTATTGATGCTGCAGGAAGAGGGGGGGGGGGGGTGTCACACACATGGTATTAATGATGGCTGTGACTCCATGACAGTGAGTGCGACATTTTGTTTTTACACCTATGGTTAAAAACTACTTAGGAGCCACCTCTGAATTGTCTCATGTTTAAAAACACAGCAAATGTGGGTCAGTATATGGATCAAAAATGTAAAATCAGTAGTTCTAGTTACTTTAAATTTAGTAAAGTGGACATTCAGCAGAATTAACCGCTGCTTTGAAATGAAGTTTTTGAAGACTCCATTGTATTAAGCCGCAGCCTGTGAGAAATGGGATGGCCAGTGCCCTTCTTTGCTGTTTTTTTTTTACTTTCCATAACTCATGCGTCAGGTACCCATTTATAGCTGAGTTGGCAGGAGAAGCGATCCCCGATTAAAATCACGAGACGGTTTTTGTTTAGTCTCCGGACGCGAATCGAACCGAGGCCCACTGTTGTTACATAAAATGGCGACTGACTCGCTATCAACTGTGCTAACGCGTCCCACCTTTAAATTTAGCACAACGATTTGAGGCTCATAAAATAAAGCGATGCGTTTTTAATGACTACTTCTTGCATGGGTGCAATTTGTTCAGCTCTTACCAAAGCTAATTTCAGATCGACTGCCACACCACCAAGATGATAAACACGCTAAATTTTAACTTCAATACTCACACTCTGCGTTTAAAGGAGGAGATTTTCTCCGAAAGAAATTGGCTTGGCTTGGTTTCGTTCGTTCTCAATCTCCCACTACCAAACCCTGAAAGGGTTTAAGTAGCAGAATGTAGTGCAGAGAACGGAATGCGTTGTGTCGTTGTTTACAGCTTGACTGCGATATTTGCACCTTTCGGTCCAACACATCAGACTTGAGCAAGCATTTTTTTAGTACCGGGTTAGCATTCCCTCTTCGATCCCTTCTCCTTAGCCAGTCTGCCCTGCTGCAGCCTGTTATCCAGGATCACCGCGTGGAGGTGTAGAAGGATCTTGACAGCTTTGGTTCGCTGGCCCTGACGCTAGCAGTCAGCTATGGGTCGCTGACCACTGCAGCTCGTGCACTGCTCAGCATCTTGATACCGAAAGAAATCGATAATACTGTACCTCAGAAGGAACAACATAGTTAAGTCATTAAGGCACACCTTTGGTTTGGCTTCAGATTTCGCTGCAATCTTTTCCCTGAGCTCTTCGGCAAGGGCAGTCACTTCACTATCTGCAAGATCTGGTCGTTTCGCCAACTTTTTCTTGTTTTGAATAACAGTCGCTGCTAACTCTGTCAGAAAGTCTCCAAGAAACACATCTAGGTGGAGTTTCTTTCTGAAATAAAATAAGTGTTCAAGATTAACCTTCACACAGAGAACATCTTCAGATATGTTTCAGTGAGCTCCTAGAGTTAAACATCAAGAGAAGAATAATCAACAATCTAAGATATGCTGATTATACTGTATCTGAATCAAGATGCTGAGCAGCGCATGAGCTGCAGCGGTCAGCGAACCATAGAAGACTGCTAGCGTCAGGGCCAGCGAACAAGAGCTGCCAAGACCCTTGTACACTTCCACGCTGTGATCCTGGATAACAGGCTGCAGCAGGGCAGACTGGCTAAGGAGAAGGGATCGAAGAGGGAATGCTAACCCGGTACTAAAAAAATGCTTACTGAAGTCGGATGTGTTAGACCGAAAGGTGTAAATATCGCAGTCAAGCTGTAAACTACGACACAACGCATTCCGTTCTCTGGACTACATTCTGCTACTTGAGCGCTTTCATAGTTTGGTAGCGGGAGATTGAGAACCAACGAAGCCAAGCCAAAGTGTATCGCTTACTCAAAGTGAGAAAAAGTTGCAAGAACTTGTGGAGATAGTCAACACTAAAATTATTGAATATTGTTTAGACATTAACTCTTTACAGGCTAACCCAATTTACAAGATGTTAGTCTTAATGTTCAGGACACGAACAGCAATTGTATACGTTTCGTGGTTAACAGAAAAAAGTCATTAAAACTAAAATTATAATTTTTACATTTTTAAGAAAAAGCTTTTCTTTATAAATCAAATTGATCTAAATATAACAAGAATTGATTTATATGCTACATGTTACCTCAGATAAATCGGACTGCAAATAGTGATACTCTAGTTGTATGAAATGGAAAATCTGGACTGCAAAGAGTTAACATTAATAAAACAAAAAGTGTGCATGTTAAGATTGTCTTTCAGCCCTAACAATAGTGACTTTAGTCATGAAATTTCCCTGACACACAAGCGACCTAAGCTCTATTACAACCATGGCCGTTATCCTTTTGCGTGGACTTCTATTTCTTTATTTTAACAAACTTCCACATAAGCTAGAGAGCGAACGTTTTGTACACAGCCTCTTCTAGTGCGATCTATCACATTTTGGCGTATCATGGACAGGTCATTCTTGTACCGACAAATTTTCTTGTTCTTATATTTACTTGCAACGACAGCGAGATCAGCTACCTCAAGTCTCATTCAAACAAGCACACGCGTTAATTTAGTTCTTCTTCTTCTTCTTTGCGTTCATGATCTTTTAGTCATGCTATATCTCCAGGCCAGTGGCCATGATAAAGTCTGTAGTCTTCGCCAGGTCAGAGCGACTGCCCCACAGCTTTTGTCTTAGCTCCGCACCCTCTGGCCAGGACTGGCATCTCATTTCCCTATAGATTGGGCATTCCTGTAGAATATGCTCGGGGTTCTGGACACCTGTTCCACATGGGCACTCATCGGTGTGTGAGATCTTCAGTCGGTATAGATGTTCTAGTAGTCTGCAGTGTCCAGTTATCAGACGAAATAAAGAAGTTTGTTTTCTTTTGAGTTGAGTTGTAAAATCCGGAACCACCAAATGTAAACATTGACGATGATGCTGGTGAAGAAATCTTCTTCTTCTTCTTCTTACGCAGTCAGACATCAACCTTTATTTTTTCGAAAAAAGCAGCCGTCATCCTGAGGCTGTCGACACTGCCATAGAGCTTGTCTAGTGTTGCCACTGATGATGGCCACATCTGCTCTCTCTGATCCTCGTATGTCGGGCAGTTTTGCAGCAAATGTTCAGCGGTCTTTTTCCCTGTACCACACGAGCATTCGTCGGTGCCACCTATCTTCAATTTGTTGAATAGGTGGTACCTAAGTCTATTGTGGCCAGTGCAAAGTCTGAAGATCACGACCTGCTCTCTTCTGTTCAACTGGTAATAGGCATCGTTTTTGGTGTAGTCAGTATGTTCGGTTTCCCATTTGGTCATGCAGGTGAAGAAATCGTAATCAGTGATGATCATTTTCAAAGATTAAAGTCGGCAACGAATATTGACTAACATCAATCAATTTAAGACAAAAACTAAACAATCATAGGCGTTTCTGTCTATGTAGACCATGCGCGTGGCGCACTGTAAGTTTTGTCCAGCTCCGTCTCCTGTATTTCTACACTGTCTGCTATGGCTATAAAGGCCGATCCACGAGTGACAGACCCTGCCACAGATCGTGATACCATACTGTAGATGCTGGTTTGCCTGGCTATTCCTTGATCTCTACGGTTTTTCTGTTTTCTCTGCAGTCAGAAGACCTCTACGAGCAACAACATGCATCATGCCCCCTCCAACTGATTGTCTCCGGATAGCTCGCTCCTGAGGAATTTCTTCCCAACCCTTGGATGGGATTTCGCATGACTTTATGTTCCTCTTGTAAACGTCCTTGAATTGCAGTGTGGGACGGCCGATTCTTCTAACACCAATGGCTAGCTGTCCGGAAAGGATATCCGTTATCAGACTCCCGTCTTACATGCGATAAACATGTCCCAGCCACTGTAGACGTCGCTGACTCAACATCGAGTACATGCTGTGTTTGCTCCTTGCAAAACCGTGTTATGTGACTTCTCTCTCTCTCTCTCTCTCTCTCTCTCTCTCTCTCTCTCTCTCTCTCTCTGTCTGTCTGTCTTGCCACCCAATCACCAATATACGCCGTAGACACCAAACAAAACACACACAAACAAAAAACAGTAACGCCAATACATCAATTTACCAAAGAAACACCAATATTTAAAAAAATTCCATTCCTATATCCCCCCCCCCCTCCTCCTCCCCCCCCCCCCCCAAAAAAAAACAACAACAAAACACACACCAAAAAAAAACATGTCTTAGGATAAATAAAAGTTTGTACCGAAATACATAGATTTGTATATTTACTTGCTTTAATGCGGGAATATTATTATTGGTTTATTACACTTTGTCCTTGTCCGTCATTTACTTCGAGTTTGAAGAAGAGGAAGATAAACGTCTGGTCAGGCAAAACATACCGATCAGACGTTAGTCAGGATCAGGGCAAAAGTACTGGCCAAAACTGTCATCTCAGCTTACTCGCAGCCATGTCTGGAAACAGACTGTTTTCATGGCGGCCTGGCTAACGAGGTGAGGGATCGACGTGATCCCCCTAGTAGAGAGAGAAACGAAAATGAAGCCAAGCATAGCACCACTGGCTGGGGGACACCGGTATACCTTCATCAGCCCACTCAGGATGTGAGAAAAACTACTGCAACCCTTCACTTAACATTCTTTTCAGGGCGTACAAAAGAGTAGACCTACTCACTGTGGGCATTCGCTAACAACAACAGCAACATTAACAGTTGGAGTCTGACACGTCTATAGAGCCAGGCAAGCTGGTACTGACGTTGTTGGACATGTCAACAGAAGAGCATCATTCTGCATTCTTTAAACAATAGACTTTTTGAATTAGTGGCTCTCTCACGGAGTGAGGGGATGTTATCAATCAATCAATCAATCAATCAAACAATCAGTCAAAGCTCGTAGCTCTTCTCGGTGCATATACCTTTGACAATACACCGCCCGCATACACGGTCCTTTGGAGCTCTTTCTGTCTCTCTCCCCGTGTAATCATTTAATCTTAATTCCTTCTCACATTTTCTTTTTCGTCCTCATATTCTTTGGGGACTACCTCTCTCTCTCTCTCTCTCTCTCTCTCTCTCTCTCTCCCTTCCTCTCGGGATTCCATGTAAGAGCCTGTATGGCTATGTTAAACGCTGTATTCCGTAGCGTATGTCCTTTCAAGGCCCATTTTCCTAACTTAATGTGTTGTTCCAGTGGCTCTTGTTGGCTCCTTTCCCATAGGTCTTTATTCCTCACCATGTCCTGCCAGTCTTTATTCCTCACCATGTCCTGTCAATGTATGCTCATAATCCTTTGTGGGCATCTATTAGCGAAGACACATACAGAGGAAGGGGCATTGATGTTTTCCAGAGAGTCATAGAGGGCAATCATATAGTGACTATGCCCATAATCCTTCGTGGGCATCTATTAGCGAAAACACATACAGAGGAAGGGGCATTGATGCTTTCCAGAGAGTTACAGAGGGCGATCATATAGTGACAGGCTATTACCAATCGAATCATGAGCACAAGCTTTAGAACTTGGAATTATTACATCAATATTAACATCACTCAGTGCTATGCTTCAACTAACAAGGTCAACGATTAAAAGAAACAACAGTTTTACAAGAAGCTGGGAGAGGTCCTTGACATGTAGAAAAAGAAAGATCTTTTAATATTAATGGCAGACTTCAATACTAAAGTGGGAGCAGACACCATAGGTACAATATTGTAATATTGATTACATTATTAGAAATAAGGTGAATTTCCAATTCACAGTATGTTATGTGTGGCATTACAATAACAATCTTAGAATTGAGAGACGCGTTTCTAAAAGGAAATTTTACCTTAAAATAAATAAGAACGTCATATCTTCTTCTTCTTCTTCTTCTTCTTCTTCTTCTTCTTCTTCTTCTTCTTCGGTGTTCGTTGTAAAACCACGGTGTGACGTTGTCTCGTAGTTTATGCGAGGCTGCGATATCTGCGCCTTTCGGCCAGATACATCCGATTTTAGCCGACTTTTTTAGTATCAGTTTTGACTTCCGCTGCGATCTCTATTGCTTATCTAGACAATACTAGTGACTTGTGCAGCCTGTTTCCATGGTCGCCGCGTGGAAGCGGAATAAGTGTACCAGAGCCGATCGATTTGATGGAGCTCTGTCGCAGACGGTAAAGTGGCCTGAGCTATTCTATTTCAATCTACACTCACTCTAAACAAATTCAAGTAACACTAAATATAAAAACAATACAACAGATTCTTTATTCTAGTAACACTGCCAACTATAAATTTCTAACAATTTAAATTCTTTTTCTAACACGCGTATCTAAAACACTCCTACCGCTAAACTTAACCTTATTGATACTGTTATTGCCCAGTTCTTTCCCCTCTCCTAATCTGGTCTGATGTGAACGAACTTTGTTGCGGATTGCGGCTGATGAAGAAGTTCGTAGGTTCTAAACCCGGTGATGACGTTCGTGGTCGTGTTCCTCTTTGTCGGCGGTAGTTCAAAGTGGTATCGACATGATCAGGATAGACTGCGTCAAATATGATCCATGGGATCACTGAAAGACTGCCTCTATCTGCGACTGACGAATTACATTCACGTGATCAATGTGATGTCGACGTGATCTGTGGGACTGCGCCTATATGATGAATGGGATGACTGAAAGACTGCCTCTATAAGCTACTGACGACTTACATTTATGACCAATACATAATATGAGGGTAGCTATATTGCTTGCTGCGTGTCTATCTAAACTGCACATCTCCGTTGCCTGCTCTCCACTGAGCGTCTTTTTCGAAAGTATAATGTCCTCTCTCTAAAGTATAATGTCCTCTCTCTAAAGTATAATGTCCTCTCTCTAAAGTATAATGTCCTCTCTCTAAAGTATAATGTCCTCTCTCTAAAGTATAATGTCCTCTCTCTAAAGTATAATGTCCTCTCTCTAAAGTGAAATGGTCTCTCTCTGTAGTGAAATGTTAAGTAGTTTGTTATACCGTGAATGTATCTTAAAAGCTAAAATATTGATGTCCCCTCATGAGATGCTTGTGCAAAACAATACCACCGATGGTGCTCAGATCGCAGAGAGTATAGCCATCCCGGACACTCAGCGAAAGCGAGCTACACACAAAAGCAGCACGCACGACGTTCACACAGCCGGCCTCCCACATGTGTGCCCTGAATGTGGCAGGGTAAGCCGTTCCTGGATTGGTCTTTACAGCCATCAGAGAACACATTTCACAGCAGGTAGTATAATTCTGTCGCCATCTTCGCTTGCAATGGGCTACTGTTATTATTAACGTGGACGTATTAGCCACTGTATGGAAACGTGTGTGTACCTGTTAGTAAAGTGTTTCAATATGGCAGTTTTTCAGAGTAGTAGTTTTGCCAATCCGTTTTCGAATGCAAAATAAATACTTGTGATTGTTGTTTGATAAACTCATTCTTTTTTGCTTCGAAGTTTCCCAACTTCTTCTATCTCTCTTACCATCATTCTTGTGCCTCATTCGTTGCTGTTGTGTTCTGTTTCAAGCACCTATATGTCTTTCCGATTCGCGGATGTGCTTTTGTGTCAAAGCACGATTAGATATCCAACAGTAAAGTAGTCCAGCGCACGCAGCTCGCAGGCATTTCCTCCACGTTAGATCGCCGTTGCTTCTCCCTCTTCGGGCACGTTTCCCGCCGTCCCAGGGAAGTCCAGGCCTACCAGATGATAGGGCTTGTTGTTGGTGGCGAGGAACTTCTTCTTCTTCTTCTTCTTCGTACGCAGTCAGACAGTAACCATTATTTTTTCGAAAAAAGCGGCGGTCATCCTGAGGCTGTCGACACTGCCATAGAGCTTGTCTTGCAGTTCCACTGGTGATGGCCACATCTGCTCTCTCTGATCCTCGTATGTCGGGCAGTTATGCAGCAGATGTTCAGCGGTCATTTTACCAGTACCGCACGGGCATTCGTCGGTACACCCTATCTTCAATTTGTTGAATAGGTGGTACCTCAGTCTATTGTGGCCAGTGCGAAGTCTGAAGACAACGACCTGCTCTCTTCGGTTCAACTGGTAATAGGCATCGTTTTTGGTGTAACCAGTATGTTCGGTTTCCCATTTGGTCATGTATCTGGCTTTGATAAGCCGTTTTGACTCTTCGTACGTCGTACTAGTATCTGTTTGTGGTAATCTTGCACCTTCTTTTGCCAGTCTGCCTGCCTCCTCGTTGCCTTGGATGTTGCAGTGTGATGGGACCCACTGTACAACTACCCTTTTTGGTGCGGACTGCTGGCACAGTTTGCAGAGTGCTGCTCTTAAGTCATTAAGCTCAGTATTTTTCTGGCTTTTTAACGCTGTGACTACGGCGAGAGCATCTGTAAGCAGGACTATATGGCTTTCATTTTCACTGTGTGTCACCATTTCTTCCACTGCCGCCCTCAGTGCCTCTGCCTCCGCTCTGAAATTGCTTGTGTACTTACCAGAAGCGAATGACAGTGTTATTTTTCTGCCATTTGGTAGGTTCAAGAATGCTCCTGCCCCTCCGTTCTGTGTAGCGTTTGTTACAGAACCGTCGGTGTATGCATGGGTCCAGTCCATGCTTGGGTAGCTTTTAGTTATGAAGCTTAGGGTAGTATCTCTCCTTTCTTTTTCGGTCTGGCAGTTTTTGTTTCCAATACCTGGTATATTTTCTACCACCTCTGGAAATATATCCTGCCTCCAGGTAGGTTTTCGTACAGTAGTGATGGGTTTTGGTGTTGTTAGTGCGTTTATGGGATCTTCGTGCATCTTTGCTTTGGCTATTTCTGCAAAGTTTCTCCGCTTTAGTTTCCCATTTCCCAAATTGTTTAGTCTCTGGTGCATTGGATGGTCGGCCAGTCTTCGGAGTTTCTCTGACTGCAGCTGGGCTCTGCAGTCTCTTCTATCGGTCATGGATTGCAGTTTTGTAATCTGGTGGCGAGGAACGAAAAGAGTTCTTGCTCATTCTGGAGCCGTTCCCAGGTTCGCCCTCGCAACACCTAACTGAAACATAAAGCCCTCTACTAAACAGATCTACAGGCCGCCTGCGACTCGGCCATCAAACGACGTCACTTAACTTAGCGTCTTTATACTGGTTTAGAAGACTCTGCAGAGTCTGTATACAACCAGTATCATTTATATTACCTTACTCTAAAAGCTACAGACATCCAATGTATTCTTAAATGCATTAACTGTCCCTGCCTTCGCTACACGAACACCGACACGGTTATTCGACGCGACGCGGTCTGGTCGCCTAAGCGTATTATTAATATTATTATTTTATTATTATTATTATTATCATTATGATTATTTATATTATAATTGTATTGCAATGCTTTTTATTTCGTATTGTATTCTGCTACATTGTGTTATCATTAGAAATGTACAGTAAACACTTCATTGTCTTGCGATGTTATTTGACACAATGACCCGCTGTCTTCGTACCGTTACTGATCGATACAGTTTAAGAGGTTGAAGTGAGAGAATGTCGAACGATTGTCAAATTAAGGTGGCAGGATCGATCAATCCGGTGCATACATGCATTACCTCGATACCTAGAAGTTTACGAAGAGCAGATACAAGAGAGAACATAAGAAGCACACACATGACACACGCAAATGACACATATAAAAAGTTCAACAGTTGTGAGGAAGTGACAATATTAATATCACGCACAAGTCACGCAAGAGTGATAAAAGAACTGATGAATATGTGAAGGAATAGTGCGAAATATATGAGGAGTAGAGAGAGTTATATAATATGACGGACGTTTGTACAGTTCATGGATTAGTTTGTAAGTTAAACTCGTTGTCTCAGGATTGATCACTGCGTTCTTAAGATATATTAAAAATCATGCTGAAGTTGGATGCACTGGGCCGACAGTCGCAACATAAAAACCACAGTGAAACGCACACCGCCTTTGGAGAATAGAGAAATAAGGAGAAAGCAACAACAACAAAATATATATATTTAAAATTATATCTGAGAGCGGAAGTAAAAGAAAGAGGAGGACAAGAAAAAGATTAAGAAAAAGAAGAAGAAGAAGATTAAGAAAAAGAAGAAGAAGAAGATTAAGAAAAAGAAGAAGAAGAAGATTAAGAAAAAAAAGAAGAAGAAGATTAAGAAAAAGAAGAAGAAGAAGATTAAGAAAAAGAAGAAGAAGACGATTAAGAAAAAGAAGAAGAAGAAGATTAAGAAAAAGAAGAAGAAGAAGATTAAGAAAAAGAAGAAGAAGAAGATTAAGAAGAAGAAGATTAAGAAAAAGAAGAAGAAGAAGATTAAGAAAAAGAAGAAGAAGAAGATTAAGAAAAAGAAGAAGAAGAAGATTAAGAAAAAGAAGAAGAAGAAGATTAAGAAAAAGAAGAAGAAGAAGATTAAGAAAAAGAAGAAGAAGAAGATTAAGAAAAAGAAGAAGAAGATTAAGAAGAAGAAGAAGAAGATTAAGAAAAAGAAGAAGAAGAATAAGAAGAAGAACAAGAAGAAGAAGAAGGATGAGGAGTAGAATATGGAGAAGAGGAAGGAGAAGAAGAAGAAAAAGAAGAAACAAATAAAAAGAAGAAGAAGAAGAAGAAAAAGAAAAAGCACAATTTCCCTCAGGGCATATATCCAGCACCAATGCCTAGCTCTTATATGTGTTACCTGCCTCCTAAATCTTAAACGAATGTGTTATTCCCTGCACAAATAATTATATATAGTCAATAGACTTTTATTTGGGCAAGTAAGTCGTACTGTTTGTGATCATTTCAAACTTTTGTTTTCTTGCTGAAACCGGCTGAAGGCTAAGATGTAATATAAACCAGACCATCACAAACAGGGAACATAACACACAACCATTACCGAAAGATAAACTGACCAGAGAAAACTGTTCTGCTGCGCCTCAGAACAGAACATAACCGACCCAGCTGCTACATGTGTACAAATTTGAAGATTGGCAACTCAGCCATGTGTACGTGCGGACAGGCACCCCAGACTGCAGAGCACATACTACAGAACTGCTCTGAATATGATATAAATAATCAAATCCACTGTCTAGTAGAAACAGCAATGGAAGAGAAACTTTACGGGCCTGCATGTTAATTACAAAAGACAATTACGTTTACAGAAAAGGAAACTTTCTAAACATTTATAGCGAATGAAAGAAGAAGAAGAAGAAGAAGAAGAAGAAGAAGAAGGAGAAGAAGAAGAAGAAGAAGAAGAAGAAGAAGAAGAAGAAGGAGCAAAAGGATGAGAATAAGAATTTGGTTTGGGGAGGACGAGGAAAAGAAGAAGAAAAAAAAGAAGAAGAAATTTTAATCTATCGTGTTTTTGTTTATATTCTTAGGACTGGTGGTATAAAAGGACAAGAAAACAGGTAAACTCATGGAAGGAAGCCAAATTATTTACGAGATATATTATAACATTTAAAGCTGAGTAAAACAGGAGATAAATTTATTGAAGGGTTAATAATTGAAAAATAGCAAATCAAACAGGTGAAAAATTTCACATACTTAGGGAGCACGTTATCAGCAGACGGGAGAATGACAGCGGAAATCCAACAGAGATGCAATAAGGCAAATCGGATATTTGGGAAATTGATGCCAATACTTAACTTAACTTATTGTTTTTATACTGGTTTAGAAGACTCTGCAGAGTCTGTATACAACCAGTTTCATTTACATTTCCTTGCTCTAAAAAATATGTACATCCACTCTATTCTTAAATGCATTAATTGTCCCTGCCTCCCCTACCTTCTGTGACGATGCATTCCAAGCATTCACCACTCTATGACTAAACCAATATTTAATAATATCTAATCTGGACCTTTCTTTAGATAATTTGAAGCTATTCCCTTTTGTTCTTGTAGGGTGTCGTATCTTGAAAAAACGTGTTGTAGTCTAATTTATCCGTTTTTTTAAATTATCTTATAAACCTGTATTGTCACCTTGAATTCTTCTCTTTTCTAGACACTGTAGGCCGGTTTTCCTGAGTCTTTCTTCCTAACCGTAATTCTGGAATCCCACTATCATCTTTGTCGTTCTTTTTTGTATTCTTTCCAGCATGTTTATGTCCCCTCTATGATAAGGACTCCTCACCTGTACACAGTACTCCAATCTAGATCTAATGTTTTATATAGTTTGACTATCCTTCTCTTGTTTCTATATTTAATATTTCCTTTTATCATACCTAACATCGGATTTGCTCACTCACCTTACCAGTATAATTTATTATAACCCCTCCCATAGGTCCCTTTCCTTTTCTATCATTCTAATATTGTTCTCGCCCATTCTGTAGTTATGTTCCATATTAGATCTGCCTATGTGGATGACTGTACATTTATCTACATTAAACTCCATTTGCCAGCTCGCAGACCATTCTCGAATTTTATCTAAATCACTTCCGCTTTAGATGAGGCACTACAGCATAGTTTGTGTCATCCGCGAATTTTGCAGTCATGGATCCGATATAAAAAAGAATAAAAAAGAAGAAGATATGTGAAGAAGAAGATGCTATCCGATAATAATTGCAAGCACGTGACTAATAACTACCAAAAAGAGTTTTATACAACACGATTTTTGTCCCGACACTTTGCTATCAATGTCAAACTGGACACTACCATCAAATGAAAAACGCTACATCGTAACAGAAGAAATTAAATGTCTGCGAACAATATTGGCCGTAACAAGGACAGATTAGATTAGAAACAATGATATCAAGAGACTAGTGGGAACAATACCAGTATTAGACTACATTAAAAGACATAAACTAAAATGGTTTGGCCACGTAACAAGACTTTTAAGACGTTTAAGACGTCGAAGGCTAGTCTGGCTTTGTTCATTCTGCTTTTGATGTCTTTGTCTGTTCCGCCGTCTGCTGTAACTGTTTCTGAGGTACCCAAATGCAGTAGTCCTAGCTAATTCTTCAGTCCCTATTTTAATTGGCGTGGGATTCAAACTAGTCAATGTCATGATGTATCCCTTTTTATATTAATATTCAGTCTAACTTGTTGATTAGATACACTCAGTACACATATCTAGACCCTACACCTGTACATAAATATGTCACATATACGCCAAGCAGTAGTCTGTTTTGTGAATTAATTAATACAGAGTCAAAGACGTCTCCTTCCTTACTACAAAACAAAGACATGTCTATCTCCCTATTCCTTTCTTGTATATATGCACATCTGCACACATTTTTTAACATATGCATTTCTTATACCAAATATAAAATATATAATATATATATATATATATATATATATATATATATATATATATATATATATATATATATATACATACATACGCATTCATACACACGAATGCATATTCACTAACACGATTTAGATTCATACAGATGTACGTCTAATTACAAATTGTATGTGTGTGTACGCATGTGTTTGAAATGAAAACGTTAGTCGATGATGAGCATTGACTCATATTGTCTATCAAAAGCACAAAATAATAACCTAAGTTTGCACAACGTAGCTTTTTACAACTGCCAACATATTTGGCTGTGATACGTTTCTTTGCAGGTGTGCAGTACGGCAGGTTGCCATTACTTTCTATACGTGGAGCAGCGATCGTACCAAGAATAAATTGGACACGGCGGGATTCGTACTCAGTGTGTTTGGATTGTGAAACCAAACTAGTTTCATCCATAGGTCACGCTTTCCTCCCAGCTACCTTAAAAAAGTAACGAACTATACTATCAAATAGTCCCGAGTGGTTCACATGGGTCTGTGTGTTAGAAATTAAAAAGAACAGCACCACTGTTCCAAAAAGAGCATTTCGTAAGAGGCGATTAACTGTGTAGCATGACATAAAACCGGCCACGGTTATGTGGTTTGTTAAGAGCAGTATAGATGGCGCCTAACAGCTGCGGGTCTACTTTGCTCTGTTGTTAGTGCAACTTAATACGACATTTATCACAAAGTATGAGGATCTAGCGCTAGTCCAGTCAGACACAACTTACTGACCAGTTAGTCGCGTCAGATTCAGGAACAATATGCTGACCAAGACCACAATCTGTCTTCCCTGTAGCGTTCCCTGGACGTGACCTCCGTAGAAGTGAGCATCACGTAGATGAAGCCAAGCAAAGCACAACCGCCTGGGGGACCGAGGTCCACCTTAATCAGCACGCGTGGGGTTTGAGGAAAATACATCGGTTAACCACTCTCCGCGAAACTTGTCCCAACGCAGGGAAGGAAGAAACTACTCGAGCCTAACCCACTAGGCAGGATTTCCTATTCTCTACATTCAGCTCACGTCATAGCTGGGACCTGCTCTGCAACATCTGCCCCTGTAGAAATACAGGTCGACTAAGACTTCAACTATAAAATATGTCGTTGCTAACTCACTTGTACCTGAGAGGTGGATCAAAACACACGTTGGGAAGAGAGCGAGAGACGAAGATAAAGGAAGATTCGAAGATGTGAACAAAGCTGGACCGTTGATCCAGGACAAAAGACGAAGATGAAGGATGATTCGAAGATGTGGACAGAGCTAACCGTTGATCCAGGACAAAAGACGAAGATGAAGGATGATTCGAAGATGTGGACAGAGCTGGACCGTTGATCCAGGACAGGAGACAAAGATAGATGGTGGGAAGATGTGGACAGATCTGGACAGTTGATTCAGGACAGGAGACAAAGATAGATGGTGGGAAGATGTGGACAGAGCTGGACCGTTGATCCAGGACAGGAGACAAAGATAGATGGTGGGAAGATGTGGACAGAGCTGGGACCGTTGATCCAGGACAGGAGACAAAAATAGATGGTGGGAAGATGTGGACAGAGCTGGACCGTTGATCCAGGACAGGAGAACTAGACGGGCATCTGTTGAAGGCATGTGCTCCGCGGGGAGCAGACATGGTTTAAAAATTGATTAATTCTTCTTCGCGAAAAGGATGTTGTAACGTTGTGTCGCAGTTTACAGTGAAGCTGCGGATATCTGCGTCTTTCGATAAAATCTTGACAAAATCTATTTTAGTGGACTAGTTTGTACCGGGTTAACCTTCACACTGCGGACCCCATTCCTTTAGCCAGACTATATTTGTGCAGTCTGTTTCCAGGGCCGCCGCTTGGAGACGGAACAGGGTCTTGGTCAGCTCTGGTTCATCGACCCTGATGCAAACAGACCGCTTTGAGTCAACGACTGCTGTCAGCTTATTCACTGTGATGCATCTTCGGACTCGATTGGCTGACTGATACTATAACATATCAGTAGCATAGTGGTAGAGCAATCACATCTCACCATAAAGGTACATGATCCGACACTCGTTTGTTACACGCCCCAGCAGACTCAGTTGTAAATGGGTGTTTGGTTTACAACTAGGGAAGGTAAAACAGCGAGAAAGTCAACTGACAACCCTATCTCATAAAACGCTGAGACTTAGTACAATTGTTTCTAACACTTCATCTGCAACAGCAGTGTCTGCTATGGGACATCCTTTACATTATTTTACTATGACGTCATATATCACAGCAGACAGCATAACGTTAAATATTTAACATAACATTAAACAAAATAACATAACATAGCACAATAGAACATGACAACAGTACAACCAAACAAGCATACCATAATCTCAGATAACGTTAGAAAAACAAACAAAATAAAAAACAATTTTTCAGCATGTCATTCTATAACATAGCACAACATTGCAACAGAATATGACAGCACAGTACATCAGCCCAACATAACATAATCTCACATTACATTACATAACAAACACCACCGCGTAAATTTCCTAGCATAACATAACAGAACATAACATACCACAACCTACCATAACATAGCCCATCCTACCATAAGATAATATACAACAACATACCATAACATGTAAGAACATAACAACACACCCTAATATTACACAAGATAACATGTCATATCATAACATAACACAACATGCCGTTAAATTACACAACATACCACAATATAGTAATACATACCATAACATACGACACCATTATGTAACACACCAAAGCTTAACACAATATACCACAACATAACATCCCTTAACATAACACAGCATACTACAACATAGCATGCCTTAACATAGCACAGCATGCCATAATATAACACAAAATAACACAACATACTACGACATAACACAACAAATCACAACATACCATAATATAAAACAAGATAAATCAATATAACACAACATAGCACAATATATCACAACATAATACAACATAACCTCATAATACAACATTCCACAACATACCACAAAATACCACAACATAACATAACACAACATATGCTAGCATAATACAACCTAACCTCATAACACAACAAAACATACCTCAAACTAATTAAACACAACGTACCATAACATATCACAATATTATGAAACCTAACCCCATAACACAACACCACAACATACCACAACATAACACAACATACCACAACATAACACAACATACCACAACATATCACAACATAATACAACCTAACCTCATAACACAACATACCACAACATACCACAACATAACACAACATACCACCACATACAACCACATGCAACAACATACCATAACATACCACAACATACCACCACACCCACAACATACCACCACATACCACAACATACCACAACATACCGCCACATACCACAACATGCCACAACATACTACAACATACCAGCACATACCACAACATACCGCCACATACCACAACATACCACAACATACCAGCACATACCACAACATACCGCCACATACCACCACATACCACAACATACCGCCACATACCACAACATACTACAACATACCACAACATACCGCCACATACCGCCACATACCACCACATACCACAACATACCACCACATAACACCACATACCACAACATAACACAGGACTCACGTTTTCTTATCACAATACTTAGGGAAGACTTGTGCCTCGGAGGCTTTAGCCACAGCATCCCCACACGACTCTTTCAATAGCTTGTTCATGCCCTTGTCCTTGATCTCCTTCTTAGCTGCCTCTGTCAGGCTCTGCCCCACTGACGAGACCTCTACATAGTGCTTGAAGGCTTGAGCAAGTTTACTATTCAAGCTATCGGCCATTGTCTGTAAGGGAGAACAGGAGACGTGTGTATCATTCAATGAATGAATGAATCAATCAACCAACAGCCTATCCCCACCTCCCGGAGCATATATCCTTAACAAAAACACTATGTATTCCTATCATAAACCATCTTCTTCTTCTTCTTCGTTTATCCTCAAATCAAGGTTCCGGTTTCTCTTGAAAAGGACACCGTTGTTTGTAAGGCTGTTTTATCTCCATACAGCTTCTGTCTCACGATGCCAGCATTGCTCTCTCTTTTCCTACCGTAAGCATGCAGTTTTGTAGGATGTGTTCCACGGTCATGATATGCTCCCCACATGGGCACCTGTCATCTGCCCCAATCCTCATTTTGTTGTAAAGATGACTCCTGAGTCTGTTCTGCCCAGTTTTCAGTCTGAAGATGATGACTTGCTCTTTTCTAGTTAAGTAAAAGTAGCTGTCTTCTTTTTGGAAGTCGGGGTGTTGATCAGCCCATTTTACTCTGAAGTTGGCTTTAATTATGGTCTTGGCCTCATTATATGTGATACTCAGGTCTGTTTCTGGGAATGCTCCTCCACTCTTTGCTAGTTTGTCTGCAGCTTCATTGTCGTCAATATTGCAGTGGGATGGGATCCACTGTATGACCAACCTTGGGTGTTCTGCTGAGAGCTGTGTCATGGAGAACATACATTGCTCGAGATCTTCATCTTTGTGTGGTTTTAGCGCTGCTAATACTGGCGAGGCATCAGTCAGGAATACTATGTTTTCTTGGTGGATATCTTTATCTTGGATTACAAGCTCAGCTGCGGCCTTCAGTGCCCCTGCTTCTGCACGGAAATTACTGGAATATGTTCCCGTAGTTAAAACTCGAGTTTTTTTCTTCTCCATCCCTTAGTCTGTAATAGACCCCTCCACCTCCATTGAGAGCTGTGCATGAGACTAGCAACCTCGTTGTGTAAAATACGTTAGTACAGAAACCAACACTAGAAAAACACATAAAATGCTTTGACGCAACCTTCCTAAAGAACGTCATCTTTAGTAGCGTCCTATACTCTGGCTGCGGGAATAAAGTGACAAGACGTGCGAAGAGGAGGAGGGGGAGCAATAGATGGACGAAGAAAGCAATATGTCACAGTCATATTATTAGTTCATGCCTGATTTAAAAAACAAGTAGATATATTTTTTTAAACAGATTTTCGTTTGTTGTTGTTATCCCATAGCTGCTGAGTAGGCGTGCTCTTGGCAGCCCAATGCCCTTCTTATATAGATACATGTCTTCTTTAGTTGTTTCACTGCTCCGAACAGTGTGTTGGTAATTGTCGGCAGTGCTTGTAAGATTCTTTTCCTCATGTCCGCAAGAGCCTTGCACTAATTGAGTAGATGTCGAACAGTTTCATCAGGATGAGAGCAATGTCTGCACAAGAGCAGGTGCTGAGAATTGATGCGGTTAAAGTGGCTATTGACTCTAGTATGTCCTGTTCGGAACTGAAAGATGAGACTTTGATCTATTCTAATGTAGTTTATTTGTGTCATCGTTACTTTTTGGCAGTGACATTTCGCTAAATACACTACGACTCGTTTTTCACGTCTCCCACCTATTCATCCGGAATTCTCTGGTATTATTCTTAAAAATTCGTTTTACAATGTCGTTACTGCAGTATCTATCCAATAATTGTTTGTAGGATCCTGTTTTTGCCAATCTGTCAGCCATCTCGTTTCCTAGTAGCCCGCTATGTTCAGAGATCTATTGCAAAGTGATATTAACCGTGGGCAGTGGATATTGTTAGGATTTTCGGTACAAACTTGCATTTATACTAAGACGTGTTGTGTTCTTTTGTTTTTAAGGAGTCAACATTTGATAGCTTAACAGATCACACTAGTAGAGGCTGTGTACATAATTTCAGCTATAAAGTCAACGGTGAAGTTGGTTAAAATAGGAGAAATAGAAGTACACGCAAAAGGACAACGGTTGTGTCAAGGTAAGTAATAACATGCAAAAATGTTGTTTCCAATAGCATCCTGTCTGACTATGCTCATTAAATGTATAAATTGTAGTAGAAAGTAGACAAATAGGGAGATATTGTGAAACTCCTCAAGCGTAGAAGACTTTCTTCCACTTGGCATTGCACGTCTAGCACCGTGGGGAAGCCTTACTGGCTTTTGAAATTAATAACAAGAAAATACAGCCATAAAATAGTACATGATATACGTTAGACAAAGCGTGAACTGTTCACCTTATTTCTGGGTTGCTGAAGAAGATGATGATGAAGATGAAGAAGAAAAAGAAGAAGAAGGAGAAGATGAAACGGTACATTGAAACATATTTAGTGATAGTAAGTGTTGTGATATAGAGAATAGTGTATCTTATATAAGCGGGAGTAATTATAAAAGAGACATTTGTATTGGGTGGAGGTAGACGTAGTAATAATAGTAGTAGTAGTAGTAGTAGTAGTAGTAGTAGTAGTAGTATTAGTAGTAGTAGTAGTAGTAGTAGTAGTGGTGGTGGTGAGGGTGTGGTGGTGATGGCAGTAATCGTAGAGATAATGGTAGTTGTAGCAGCAGCAGAGGTAGGCTTACTAGCAGTAGTAGTCGTAGCATTTAGTACCAGTAGTAGTAGTAGTAGTAGTAGTAGTAGTAATAGTAGTAGTAGTAGAAGTAGTAGTAGTAGAAGTAGTAGTTGTGACAGTACAAGTAGTAGTATTAGCAGCAATAGTAGTAGTAGTAGTAGTAGTAGTAGTAGTAGTATTAGTAGTAGTAGTAATAGTAGTAGTAGTAGAAGTAGTAGTAGTAGAAGTAGTAGTTGCTGTTTTTGTTGTTGTATGGTAATAGTAGTAGTTAGAATAGAAGAAAAAGAAAAACAACAACAACACAACAACAACAGGAAAAAGAGGAAGATACAGAACAGGAATAACAAGAAAAAGAATGAGGAGGGAGTGAACCACTGTGTTGTACCCGGGACGAGAGTATTGATTTGTGTCAAAATGAGGCCAAGGTTTTCTGAGCATAGCCAGGCAAATACAAGAGTACCTAAAAGGAAGAGAGGAGGGGGGAGGGAGGGGGAAAGAGAATTGATGTTGTATATATAGAGGAAGGGGACATAGAAAACAGAGTGGAAAGGGGGGGGGGGGGTAAAGCGAGAGAGAGAGACAGAGAGAAGGAGAGGGAGAAAGAGAGCGAGAGAAACAAAGGAAACCTTCATCCCAACATTTGGCACATGTCTGCCCGGGTTCGTTTTGTTGACAGCGGCGGGAGAAAAATGTTTTCAGGAATATACGTAGCATTTACAGCCTGTCTCTCTATCTCTCCCCCTCTCTCCCTCTCTCTCTCTCTCCCTTCAACATAACGGACGTTTCTATAGATAAAGATGTGAATCAAGAACCTATAAAACAAAGCAGTACAGAAGAAACAAAGCTAAATGAGTCAAATAAGGGCACATGCATTCATTACACGACTTCACGGTTGCGAGTAGCCAGAACTGATCCCAATGCAAGGGACGAAGATGACCACAGACCCAGCGAAGTGGAGGTAGTATTTTTTATATCCAAGAGAACACTATATGGCGCAATGACCAGTAATTGTTCGTCGGTGATTTCACAAAGATTATAAAAAAGAGAATAAACTACAATAAAAGTGTATCTTAAACGAGGCAAACAAAAGTTATGGTTCTGTTTAGTTCACTTCTAGTGCCTTCTTCATATCCAAAGTGACTGGACTGGATCTCCAACGCCCTTTGTCACTTGCCTTGAGGATATAATCTCCCAGGCTTTTCCCTGTCCATCTTTTTATGTTAACCTTACACTTACAGCATTATTTACCTCCGCACGTTCGAGAGAGGAGACTAACGTTTGGTCAGGCAAAACATACTGATCGGACATGTTAGTCAGGATCAGGCAAAACATACTGATGGAACATGTTAGTGAGGGTCAGGCAAAACATACTGATCGGACATGTTAGTCAGGGCCAGGCAAAACATACTGATCGGACATGTTAGTCAGGGCCAGGCAAAACATACTTATCGGACATGTTAGTCAAGGTCAGGCAAAATATTCTGGTCAAGGACCCCCCTGCCACCCCACCTCACTACCATGAAGTTCTCCCTTGAAACAGTTTTAATGCAGTCCAGCTAACGAGGTTAGGAAGGGCGGAGTTGGCCTGAGCTCAATGGTAGCAAGCGTCGCGCCGATGAAGCCAAGCAAAGCACAACGATCTGGAGGACCTATGTATACCTTCATCAGCATCAGGATGTGACGAAAGCTACTCCAACAGCCACTAAACGTCATTTTCAGGACGCACAAAATAGTGAACATTGTGAGCATTCACAAGAGCAAGAACAATAACAGCGTTTATTCTCCAATTCATTGACTAGACTTTTGTTCTGTATTTGAATTCTGTCATTCTTATTCGCTTTGTGGATAGTAGCTTAAATAGTATATATCGGAATGACTTTATGAAAAAAATAAATATCGTTTGTTTCTCTGAAACCACACAAGATTAAACTATGGTTGAAATGGGAAACTGAACATACTGGCTACACAAAAAACGATGCCTATTACCAGTTGAACAGAAGAGAGCAGGTCGTGGTCTTCAGACTTCGCACTGGCCACAATAGACTGAGGTACCACCTATTCAACAAATTGAAGATATGTGGCACTGACGAATGCCCGTGTGGTACCGGGAAAATGACCGCTGAGCATTTGCTGCAAAACTACCCGACATACGAGGATCAGATAGAGCAGATGTGGCCATCACCAGTGGCAACACTAGACAAGCTATATGGCAGTATCGACAGCCTCAGGATGACCGCTGCTTTTTTCGAAAAAATAAAGGTTGATGTCTGGCTGCGTACGATGAAGAAGAAAGAGAAACTATGGTTGCATTTAGGATGAGAAACAGGTCAACACCGACATTACGACCTGAAATGTCTTCATCACGAATTGCACAGCAAAGACAAACATGTTTTTTCTCTTCAATGGCTTGTCTTGGTCACTACTCTTCTACCATGGGGAAAAGAGATCCTTTTTTACGGTGAATAGTTTCTATAGAATGGGGTAGTCCAAACCGATGTCAAGCGCTGTTGAATGTCCTCTAACGACTTGCCTGGTAAGATGAAGGTCAATTCCATGGCAACAATTGCCGTCAGGGATGAAGACAACTCTTCGTGTACTAAGCCACAGCTTATGTGGGGTGAGGTGGCTAGTTTCCTTCCTTGTTGTTTATACCTACCCAATCCATTTACAGCTGGGTCGACTGGAGGAGCGGTCGTACCTGGAAGAAACAGCGCCGGGATTCCTTTATGTTCGTCCGTGATTTCGAACCCTGACGTGCTGTAATCCTAGTCTTGGCAAGCCAGCTCACTGATGACTAGTCCTCATGCTCCACATACCTGGTACAATATTCCTGCTCTTTGTTCATATTTTGGATCAGAGTAAGTGTACAAGACCAAGTTTTGTTGTTAGGTAAGTGTATAAGACCAAGTGTTGTTGTTAGGTAAGTGTACAAGACTAAGTTTGTTTTTTGTAGAAGTTTTTGAATGGCCTGTCCAGGATCCGTAAAAAATTGATAGAATAATAGGTTACACTAATACAGGATGTGTACACAATCTCAGCTCTCTGTGTTATGGAGACGTTGGTTAAAATATGAGAAATAGAAGTCTACGTAAACGGACAAGGGTCATGTCAAGTTAAATAACAGATTGTAACAACCGTGTTTATTCTCACTGTCAAGGTCCACTCGGAGAATTTACGGGTTGAGGAATAAAGATCGTTTGCTCCTACAATCGCCACTCATTGATACAGAATAATCATTACCTATGCCGTATCAAGAATTTGAACGTTTTTTCCTCGTTGTCAAAAGATCGACATCCAAACCGTTCTGCCAGCTGCCCCTCCACCAGGGTACCATGCAGGCGGAACAACAGTTTACTAAACTTAACAATAATCAGGGGTAAATTTGAGGTTACTAAACTTACATTAAAATAATCAGTTCCTCCTTTTCTACTTTGGAGTGGGAACGTTCGCTATTTGATCTGCTGTCTTCCTCTTCGACTGATTCAAGTTTGGGATCAAGGTGCTGAGCAGTGCATGTGTTGCAGCGGTCAGCTACTCAAAGCTGACTGTTAGCCTCAGGGCCAGCGAACCAGAGCTGCCAAGATCCTTCTACATCTCCATGTGGTGATCCTGGATAACAGGCTGCAACAGATCAGACTGGCCAATTAGAAGTGATCAAAGAGAGAAGGCTAAACCGGTACCCAAAAATCTCTGCTGAGGTCGGATGTGTTAGACCGAAAGATGCAAATATCGCACTCGGGCGGTAAATTCCGTTCCGTTCTCAAGACAACATCCTGCTACTTGCAAGGCACCTTTTCAGGGCTTGGAAGTGAAATTGTCTTCTTCTTCTTCTTCGTCCTCCTCTTCTTCTTCTTCTTTGTTCTCAACTTCCCGTGGAGGTGAAAAAGGGTCTTGGCATCTCTGGGTCGCTGCCCCTGATTCTAGCAGTCAATTTTGGGTCGCTGCCCCTGATGTTAGCAGCTCTGGGTCGCTGCTCCTGATTCTAGCAGCCAGCTTTGGGTCGATGACGGCCGCATCTTATGCACTGCTTAGCATCTTTACCCCGATGCAGAAGTTTGAGAACGAACGACTAAGAAGAAGATTCAAGTCTAATCCTCGGTTTCTGAAAGTTTGTCTAATGTTTTAATCCAAGCGGACTTTGGGTGGTTTTAGGTGCCTCAGTACTTGGCTATTGTCTTCCTGTGTCTTTTATGACAGCTGGTCTTCCGGCACTCTGCAGTCATGAACAACCCACAACAACTCCATCTATGTACCCGTCTGAACTTACAGATATGCGACGAGCAATGCAAACAAAAACTGCAAAAGCCAGCTGCATATCTCGAAAATCAGGTACTTCAGGAAGGTTGTTCCGCGTAACAAATCGATAAAAACATAAACAGGAACGGCCCAGTAATCAAACCGGAATAGAAACAAAACTAAACCTACGGAACGATCACAAGACCTTCAACAGAGACAAAGAAGAAATGACAACAGGTAACAAAGACAATTGACAGGACAACCATACAATACGGCTTGAGTTGGCAGTCATTACTCAGAAATTGGCCAGGAACGTATGAGTCATTGAGTACTGGCTGCCAACTGGCCATTGTCTTTGTTTTTGTTGTGATTCGTTAGTCAAATGGTATAAGGTATGAATTATTATTTTTCGAATAACTCGCTGAGTGTACACACTTTTGTTCCGTGCTTTCTTCTTCGACCGACATATACAAGAAAATATATGGGAAATTAACAGAGAACAGTGAAACAGTAAAGTCAAGGTTTGTCCCATAGTAGTTAGACTACTGTCGGGGAATGAAGTTGTTAGAGACTTCAGTAAAGGTTTGTCCCATAGTAGTTAGACTACTGTCGGAGAATGAAGTTGTTAGAGACTTCAATATACTAAGTCACAGCTTGTATACTATCTGCTGTCTATTACTTCTCTAATCACATGCCATATGCCCATTTACAGCTGTTCAACTGGAGAGTGACGACTGTGGGAGTTGATAACCCTACCTTTGCCCGGAAAAGTGAGTTCTCTACCACTACGCAAAGACGCTCAAACAGTAAGTTATTAAATATAAAAGAGGACAAAATGTATTGTGATGTTAAAGTCTGACATACATATTCAAGTCCGACATACATATTCAAGTCCGACATACATATTCAAGTCTGACATGCATATTCAAGTCCGACATGCATATTCAAGTCCGACATACATATTCAAGTCCGACATACATATTCAAGTCCGACATACATATTCAAGTCCGACATACATATTCAAGTCTGACATGCATATTCAAGTCCGACATGCATATTCAAGTCCGACATGCATATTCAAGTCCGACATGCATATATTCAAGTCCGACATACATATTCAAGTCCGACATGCATATTCAAGTCCGACATGCATATATTCAAGTCCGACATGCATATTCAAGTCCGACATGCATATATTCAAGTCCGACATGCATATTCAAGTCCGACATGCATATTCAAGTCCGACATGCATATATTCAAGTCCGACATACATATTCAAGTCCGACATGCATATTCAAGTCCGACATGCATATATTCAAGTCCGACATGCATATTCAAGTCCGACATGCATATATTCAAGTCCGACATGCATATTCAAGTCCGACATGCATATTCAAGTCCGACATGCATATATTCAAGTCTGACATGCATATATTACAGTCAGACATGCGTATATTCAAGTCAGACATGCATGTAATCAAGTCTGACTTGCATATATTCAAGTCTGACATGCATATATTCAAGTCTGACATGCATATTCAAGTCAGACATGCGTATATTCAAGTAGACATGCATGTATTCAAGTCTGACATGCATATATTCAAGTCTGACATGCATTTATTCAAGTCTGACATGCATATATTCAAACAGATTCTCCATGAACACCGAAGCACCATGTTACGGACGAAAGAATAGAACACTTGTGCCCCTTGTGAAGGGCTACCGAAGAGAGTTGTATATGGGACTTGCAATCTCATCATGTAAATCAAGTATATACGTAAGCGTACATGTAGGAGCACACAAAGTGATGTTGTGCCACGCTTCTAGTAATGGCACATCTATAGGACATGCAGGATTGAATGTTTTGTTACACCAGGTTCCTTCATTTTACTGTATGTGATCCTGGGTCCATTAATTTTACTTCATGTAGCGTTTGGTCTGTTATTTTTAGTTTGTGTTGTTCTTGATCCATTACCTTTACTTTATGTGGTGCTTGGTGCACTGTCTTTACTTTATGTGGTCCTTGGTGCACTGTCTTTACTTTATGTGATCCTTTGTGCACTGTCTTTACTTAATATGGTCCTTGGTGCACTGTCTTTACTATATGTGGTCCTTGGTGCCCTTTCTTTACTTTATGTGGTCCTTGGTGCACTTTCTTTTCCTAATGTGGTCCTTAGTGCACTTTCTTTACTTTATGTGGTCCTTGGTGCACTTTCTTTACTTTATGTGGTCCTTAGTGCACTTTCTTTACTTAATATGGTCCTTGGTGCACTTTCTTTACTTTATGTGGTCCTTGGTGCACTTTCTTTACTTTATGTGGTCCTTAGTGCACTTTCTTTACTTTATGTGGTCCTTAGTGCACTGTCTTTACTTTATGTGATCCTTTGTCTCATTTTCTTTACTTTATGTGGTCCTTGTTGCACTGTCTTTACTTTATGTGGCCCTTAGTGCACTGTCTTTACTTTATGTGGTCCTTGGTGCACTTTTTTTACTTGATATAGTCTTTGGTGCACTTTTTTTTACTTTATGTGGTCCTTGGTGCACTGTCTTTACTTTATATGGCCCTTAGTGCACTGTCTTTACTTTATGTGGTCCTTGGTGCACTTTTTTTACTTGATGTGGTCTTTGGTGCACTTTCTTTACTGTGTGTGGTCCTTGGTGCACTGTCTTTACTTTATGTGGTCCTTGGTGCACTGTCTTTACTTTATGTGGTCCTTGGTGCACTTTCTTTACTTTATGTGGTCCTTGGTGCACTTTCTTTACTTTATGTGGTCCTTAGTGCACTGTCTTTACTTTATGTGATCCTTTGTTTCATTTTCTTTACTTTATGTGGTCCTTGGTGCACTGTCTTTACTTTATATGGCCCTTAGTGCACTGTCTTTACTTTATGTGGTCCTTGGTGCACTTTTTTTACTTTATGTGGTCTTTGGTGCACTTTTGTTACTTTATGTGGTCCTTGGTGCACTGTCTTTACTTTATGTGGTCCTTGGTGCACTTTTTTTAATTGATGTGATCTTTCCTTGCACTGTCTTTACTTTATGTGGTCCTTGGTGCACTTTTTTTACTTGATGTGGTCCTTGATGCACTTTCTTTACTTTATGTGGTCCTTGGTGCACTTTCTTTACTTTATGTGGTCCTTTGTGCACTTTCTTTACTTTATATGGTCCTTGGTGCACTTTATTTACTTTACGTGGTCCTTGGTGCACTTTCTTTACTTTATGTGGTCCTTAGTGCACTGTCTTTACTTTATGTGATCCTTTGTCTCATTTTTTTTACTTTATGTGGTCCTTGGTGCACTGTCTTTACTTTATGTGGTCCTTGGTGCACTTTTTTTACTTTATGTGGTCTTTGGTGCACTTTTTTTACTTTATGTGTTCCTTGGTGCACTGTCTTTATTTTATGTGGTCTTTAGTGCACTTTTTTTACTTGATGTGGTCTTTCGTGCACTTTCTTTACTGTGTGTGGTCCTTGGTGCACTGTCTTTACTTTATGTGGTCCTTGGTGCACTGTCTTTACTTTATGTGGTCCTTGGTGCACTTTCTTTACTTTATATGGTCCTTGGTGCACTTTCTTTACTTTATGTGGTCCTTGGTGCACTTTCTTTACTTTATATGGTCCTTGGTGCACTTTCTTTACTTTATGTGGTCCTTGGTGCACTTTCTTTACTTTATATGGTCCTTGGTGCACTTTCTTTACTTTATGTGGTCCTTGGTGCACTGTCTTTACTTTATATGGTCCTTGGTGCACTGTCTTTACTTTATGTGGTCCTTGGTGCACTTTCTTTACCTTATGTGGTCCTTGGTGCACTTTCTTTACTTTATGTGGTCCTTAGTGCACTGTCTTTACTTTATGTGATCCTTTGTTTCATTTTCTTTACTTTATGTGGTCCTTGGTGCACTGTCTTTACTTTATATGGCCCTTAGTGCACTGTCTTTACTTTATGTGGTCCTTGGTGCACTTTTTTTACTTTATGTGGTCTTTGGTGCACTTTTTTTACTTTATGTGGTCCTTGGTGCACTGTCTTTACTTTATGTGGTCCTTGGTGCACTTTTTTTAATTAATGTGATCTTTCGTGCACTTTCTTTACTTTATATGGTCCTTGGTGCACTTTTTTTACTTGATGTGGTCCTTGATGCACTTTCTTTACTTTATGTGGTCCTTGGGGCACTTTCTTTACTTTATGTGGTCCTTGGTGCACTTTCTTTACTTTATGTGGTCCTTTGTGCACTTTCTTTACTTTATATGGTCCTTGGTGCACTTTATTTACTTTACGTGGTCCTTGGTGCACTTTCTTTACTTTATGTGGTCCTTAGTGCACTGTCTTTACTTTATGTGATCCTTTGTCTCATTTTTTTTACTTTATGTGGTCCTTGGTGCACTGTCTTTACTTTATGTGGTCCTTGGTGCACTTTTTTTACTTTATGTGGTCTTTGGTGCACTTTTTTTACTTTATGTGTTCCTTGGTGCACTGTCTTTATTTTATGTGGTCTTTAGTGCACTTTTTTTACTTGATGTGGTCTTTCGTGCACTTTCTTTACTGTGTGTGGTCCTTGGTGCACTGTCTTTACTTTATGTGGTCCTTGGTGCACTGTCTTTACTTTATGTGGTCCTTGGTGCACTTTCTTTACTTTATGTGGTCCTTGGTGCACTTTCTTTACTTTATGTGGTCCTTGGTGCACTGTCTTTACTTTATGTGGTCCTTGGTGCACTGTCTTTACTTTATGTGGTCCTTGGTGCACTTTCTTTACTTTATGTGGTCCTTGGTGCACTTTCTTTACTTTATGTGGTCCTTAGTGCACTGTCTTTACTTTATGTGATCCTTTGTTTCATTTTCTTTACTTTATGTGGTCCTTGGTGCACTGTCTTTACTTTATATGGCCCTTAGTGCACTGTCTTTACTTTATGTGGTCCTTGGTGCACTTTTTTTACTTTATGTGGTCTTTGGTGCACTTTTTTTACTTTATGTGGTCCTTGGTGCACTGTCTTTACTTTATGTGGTCCTTGGTGCACTTTTTTTAATTGATGTGATCTTTCGTGCACTGTCTTTACTTTATGTGGTCCTTGGTGCACTTTTTTTACTTGATGTGGTCCTTGATGCACTTTCTTTACTTTATGTGGTCCTTGGTGCACTTTCTTTACTTTATGTGGTCCTTTGTGCACTTTCTTTACTTTATATGGTCCTTAGTGCACTGTCTTTACTTTATGTGGTCCTTGGTGCACTTTTTTTACTTGATGTGGTCTTTGGTGCACTTTCTTTACTGTGTGTGGTCCTTGGTGCACTGTCTTTACTTTATGTGGTCCTTGGTGCACTGTCTTTACTTTATGTGGTCCTTGGTGCACTTTTTTTACTTTATGTGGTCTTTGGTGCACTTTTTTTACTTTATGTGTTCCTTGGTGCACTGTCTTTATTTTATGTGGTCTTTAGTGCACTTTTTTTACTTGATGTGGTCTTTCGTGCACTTTCTTTACTGTGTGTGGTCCTTGGTGCACTGTCTTTACTTTATGTGGTCCTTGGTGCACTGTCTTTACTTTATGTGGTCCTTGGTGCACTTTCTTTACTTTATGTGGTCCTTGGTGCACTTTCTTTACTTTATGTGGTCCTTGGTGCACTTTCTTTACTTTATATGGTCCTTGGTGCACTTTCTTTACTTTATGTGGTCCTTGGTGCACTTTCTTTACTTTATATGGTCCTTGGTGCACTTTCTTTACTTTATGTGGTCCTTGGTGCACTGTCTTTACTTTATATGGTCCTTGGTGCACTCTCTTTACTTTATGTGGTCCTTGGTGCACTTTCTTTACTTTATGTGGTCCTTGGTGCACTTTCTTTACTTTATGTGGTCCTTAGTGCACTGTCTTTACTTTATGTGATCCTTTGTTTCATTTTCTTTACTTTATGTGGTCCTTGGTGCACTGTCTTTACTTTATATGGCCCTTAGTGCACTGTCTTTACTTTATGTGGTCCTTGGTGCACTTTTTTTACTTTATGTGGTCTTTGGTGCACTTTTTTTACTTTATGTGGTCCTTGGTGCACTGTCTTTACTTTATGTGGTCCTTGGTGCACTTTTTTTAATTGATGTGATCTTTCGTGCACTTTCTTTACTTTATATGGTCCTTGGTGCACTTTTTTTACTTGATGTGGTCCTTGATGCACTTTCTTTACTTTATGTGGTCCTTGGGACACTTTCTTTACTTTATGTGGTCCTTGGTGCACTTTCTTTACTTTATGTGGTCCTTTGTGCACTTTCTTTACTTTATATGGTCATTGGTGCACTTTAATTACTTTACGTGGTCCTTGGTGCACTTTCTTTACTTTATGTGGTCCTTAGTGCACTGTCTTTACTTTATGTGATCCTTTGTCTCATTTTTTTTACTTTATGTGGTCCTTGGTGCACTGTCTTTACTTTATGTGGTCCTTGGTGCACTTTTTTTACTTTATGTGGTCTTTGGTGCACTTTTTTTACTTTATGTGTTCCTTGGTGCACTGTCTTTATTTTATGTGGTCTTTAGTGCACTTTTTTTACTTGATGTGGTCTTTCGTGCACTTTCTTTACTGTGTGTGGTCCTTGGTGCACTGTCTTTACTTTATGTGGTCCTTGGTGCACTGTCTTTACTTTATGTGGTCCTTGGTGCACTTTCTTTACTTTATGTGGTCCTTGGTGCACTTTCTTTACTTTATATGGTCCTTGGTGCACTTTCTTTACTTTATGTGGTCCTTGGTGCACTTTCTTTACTTTATATGGTCCTTGGTGCACTTTCTTTACTTTATGTGGTCCTTGGTGCACTTTCTTTACTTTATGTGGTCCTTAGTGCACTGTCTTTACTTTATGTGATCCTTTGTTTCATTTTCTTTACTTTATGTGGTCCTTGGTGCACTGTCTTTACTTTATGTGGCCCTTAGTGCACTGTCTTTACTTTATGTGGTCCTTGGTGCACTTTTTTTACTTTATGTGGTCTTTGGTGCACTTTTTTTACTTTATGTGGTCCTTGGTGCACTGTCTTTACTTTATGTGGTCCTTGGTGCACTTTTTTTAATTGATGTGATCTTTCGTGCACTTTCTTTACTTTATGTGGTCTTTGGTGCACTTTTTTTACTTTATGTGTTCCTTGGTGCACTGTCTTTATTTTATGTGGTCTTTAGTGCACTTTTTTTACTTGATGTGGTCTTTCGTGCACTTTCTTTACTGTGTGTGGTCCTTGGTGCACTGTCTTTACTTTATGTGGTCCTTTGTGCACTGTCTTTACTTTATGTGGTCCTTGGTGCACTTTCTTTACTTTATGTGGTCCTTGGTGCACTTTCTTTACTTTATGTGGTCCTTGGTGCACTTTCTTTACTTTATATGGTCCTTGGTGCACTTTCTTTACTTTATGTGGTCCTTGGTGCACTGTCTTTATTTTATGTGGTCTTTAGTGCACTTTTTTTACTTGATGTGGTCTTTCGTGCACTTTCTTTACTTTATTTGGTCCTTGGTGCACTTTTTTTTACTTGATGTGGTCTTTGGTGCACTTTCTTTACTTTATTTGGTCCTTGGTGCACTTTTTTTTACTTGATGTGGTCTTTGGTGCACTTTCTTTACTTTATGTGGTCCTTGGTGCACTTTCTTTACTTGATGTGGTCCTTGGTGCACTTTCTTTACTTGATGTGGTCCTTGGTGCACTTTCTTTACTTTATGTGGTTCTTGGTGCACTTTTTTTACTTTATTTGGTCCTCGGTGTACTTTTTTACTTTATTTGGTCCTTAGTGTCCTTTTTTTTACTTTATTTGGTCCTTGGTGTCCTTTTTTAACTTTATTTGGTCCTTGGTGTACTTTTTTTTACTTGATGTGGTCCTTGGTGTACTTTTTTTACTTGATGTGGTCCTTGGTGTACTTTTTTTACTTGATGTGGTCCTTGGTGTACTTTTTTTACTTGATGTAGTCCTTGGTGCACTTTCTTTACTTGATGTTGTTCTTGGTGCACTTTGTTTACTTTATGTGGTCCTTGGTCCCATTTTCTTTACTTTATGTGGTCTTTGGTTCATTAACTTTACTAAATCTGACACTTGGTTCATTAACTTTACTAACTCTGGCAGTTCGTCAATTAACTTTACTAAATCTGATAATTGGTTCATTAACTTTACTAACTCTGGCAGTTCGTCAAATAACTTTACTAAATCTGATAATTGGTTCATTAACTTTACTAACTCTGGCAGTTCGTCAATTAACTTTACTAAATCTGACACTTGGTCCATTAACTTTACTAAGTCTGATAATTGGTTCATTAACTTTACTAACTCTGGCAGTTCGTCAATTAACTTTACTAAATCTGACACTTGGTCCATTAACTTTACTATATCTGATAGTTGGTTCATTAACTTTACTAACTCTGGCATCTGGTTCATTAATTTTACAAAATCTGGCAGCAGGTTAATCAACTTTATTAAATCTGATAGTTGATCCATTAACTTTACTGTAACATGTTTACTTAACTTTATATCGTGTGGTTTCGTAAAGTTTTGAGTCTAGTATCGTATCCTTGAGCTAGTTTATCTTCCTAACTTGTCGTACAGGAAACAGTCTTGTGGCATAAGATCAACAGTTTGTTCGCTTAGTCCACAAGTGCACAGCGGTGAAGCAGACAGTTGAAGCTTTAACACGTGTCTTTTCAGTCTGTTGTGTCCTGCTCTTATTGAAAGAATGGTGATCTGTCCCTGCTGGTCAAGGATGCGATAGTTGTCGTTTGGCTGACCCCGTTCTCTTCTGATCGCTTAGAAAATTCTATTATCAGCACAATTTCCTGGCTGAGAACCTAACTCATCCCGTTTAACAAGCACCTGCACAGAATCCAACTACAACACTCAAGAGTCTAAGATTTGTGCACATCCATACGAAACCGTTGATCAACATCTCTTTGAGTGCTCGGTGCTCAACAATGCTTTGGAAAGTGCTTCGTCCTCCTATGCCGGATAAATGGTCCCCTTTGTATGGCGCTAAACAACAACTGACAAACATGTGTAGATACCATTATTTGGAATTGGACAGAAGGACAAGAGCCCGGATGCTGCTGGATCCCTAACAACAACAAAGAATGTGATACAATGTTTTATTGTTCATAATCCCCACTCGAGCATGCAACGAAGGCCCTTTGATTCCTAACGACAACAAACAAGACAAGATGATGAAAAAAAACAAGAGTCGCATATTTTTGTTTGAATGAAAAATGTGAAACAAAGCTGCTAGTAGACAGCAAAGAAGAATAAAGAACATGTCTATTACACTATTATGGCTATCAATATCTTTGTATAATACTGTATTTTTTTAAACTACGCTTTTATTTACTTATGTGGACAATTTTTTTTTTTTAAACCCGAAACAAACAAAGCTGATTTTTATTATGTAAATTATTATCTTTCTCCCTCCATCCATGTCTCTCTCTCTCTTCTCTCCCTGTCTTTCTACCTCGACGCCTTCTCCACCACCGCGTAACGTAGAGCGCACCACACCCACTCCCTAACAAAAAAAAGTAAATAAAAAAATAATTAAATTTCCTGACACCAGCTAATTGAGAAAAAAAAAGAGAAAGTTTGTGAGAAATTGTGTTTATAAAAGCCCATCCTGACAATCGTTTTTTATCAGCCACACAAATATTTGGAATCATGCTATGAGTCATGCAATAACAATAACCACGAAGACGACAGGGAAGGGGAAAGGGGGGAAATGGAGACGCCACCGACTACAGGGAAACAAAACAAAAACAAGAAAAACAAAAACTACCAGCACAGGCCTTGAGTAGGGGGAGTGAGGCGGAGGGGGAAATAATCTGAGTATCGACCAGAGTTTCTATTTGGGGATGCTGTTATCACAATGAAGGCCGTTTCGGCAGACAGCAAGCCTCGCCATTGTGTTCCCCTCTGTTGAAGGTGCGTCATTAGTATAATATAGCCATCTAGAATTAGTCCTCGGGGTACTGTGGGGTGTACCACATTTACAGACTGAGTGGTAGAGAGGCTAAAGGTGTATATGTTGCGGTAGACTGACAAGGTTCAATTCTCAGTCCTTTTCTGGCGTTTGTCTTGTAAAAGATGTTGTGAAGTGGTGTCGTAGTTTACAGGAAGACTGCTATATATTCGCCATTCGGCCCACCACATCCGGTTTCAGCATGAGATTTTGGAACCAAATTCAACTTTCCTCTTCGATTCCCTTTCCTTTAGCCAGACTACACTAGTGCAGCCTGTTTCCAGGGCCACCACCTGGAATAAAATAGTCAGTGCTGACACGCACCAAGCTACCCAGTTCTAAATGGGTACCCTATTTACAGATTAGAGGAGACACAGCAATAGGGAAGGAAACGGTCCCACCACTTCAGAAAAAATATATAGTACAATTAAGTCTCACACGCTTCATCTCCGACTGCAACTATTGCTATATCTTACCTGCACATGATAACAGTGATACGACATAATCATTTTATTGTAAGCTGGTACCTCTTAGCAACACAATACCTTCCGTATAAAGGCACACGCCGTCCTTAGTTATAATTATAAGCTGGACAATGCGCAGGACTTGAATGTTCTATATTAGAGGCATCACGATTTCGAATTATGTCCACATCTTTCGAGTATCTCCAAAGGAAGGTAGTCCCATGTGTTGGTATCCCATGATTTTGTCACTTCCTGTCAGGGACGTAGCATTTACATCTGGCTCGGCAATCTCAACATTAGCCAAATAGCGTTGTAAGTCATTATGTAGTTATAGTATTTCCATATTTTCGTATTTCCCTCCGCCAGGGAGATGATCAATGTCCTCTAGTTTGCATCTTTTTGTCCTCAATTAGGATAATTGATTGAGGACAAACATAAGAAAAGAGACAAGAATGCATTTAACGCAGAGGAAGATTGTATACCACACACCATTGTGTTCTGCAGCTATACATGTAGGTCTCCGCCAGCCCTCATATACCCTAAGTATATCTCCTCTCCAAGGATCTGGCCGCTTGGGTAATTGTGCCATGAGTAGAACTTCCCCCGGTAAAGCCTCCAAGATTAGGGTGCCTAAACTCTCTATTCTCAGCTTACATATGAAGTGTCTGGTAACAGTAATATGCCTTTACCAACGTAACCACTTCTAAACAGCTTCGTCTTGTGCCGGATTAAGATTGTCTAGGCCCATAGAATACAAAATAATATGAAGTCCCCCATCATTATTTTCAACTAAATTATTTTTTTTAAATGATACAGCCCCCTATTCCCCATGCATCAATCCGGTACTGCTTTGCCTAGTGATAACTGTGCATTATCGTCGATGAGGACCGCCGACATCGCCATTGTCATATCATGAGCATGTCTGTGCATGTGGCTGATCAGATCAATGCAGGCACTACAAGATTTTTTGCATGACGTGCACACAAGATCAGCAGATGGTGTCACTGATTCCGTTGTGCGTAATTTCCTATTCTCGTGTCTGCTTTGGACTGTCCGGACACGGTCTTCATTGCTGGCAGCTACCACCAAATGTCAGTTCCAGTCAGATTGGTTTTGCTCAAGGTCTTCCCAGTAAAGTAAAGTAACCATAGCATTACTGCCGTATGGGTGTGAGGTGTTAGCGATCTCACATTTCAAAGGCTCGGCTATATGAGGGCGGTAGCCATCTCCTCTCCCTCGCGGCTTTTACTTCCCGGACTGAACCGGTACCCATTTAAGGCTGGGTCGACCCGAGGGCCGTTGCGGTCTGAAAAAACATTTCCGCCTCAACTGGGGAATGAGCCCAGGACCACTCAGATGCGAAGCCAGCGAGCTAACCACTGCGCTACGCGGCTCCCATGTGGTGACATCTATTTTCACCTTTTCATTGAGTTGCTCAGACTATCCTTACATCGTTTATCTGAGCGTCTTATCTTGCATCAGCTATTCGTACAGTAGCCTCTGTGTAAGCCGTTCGTCTGGTACTGTTAGAAGATGTTCGACTCACCTGGGTCATGACTCCTGTAATCCTGCAAGGATACTAGGCATGGCAGCCTTCGAAAGAGCCTTAATTTCAGTGACACGATTCTACTATGGGATGTGGAGTATACTCCACTTTCCTGAACATGCTATTATCGTCGGTAGTGGCTACTATTTTATTTCCCGTCCTGGTTTTTTTCTGAATCTCGGGGTAACGAGCTGCTCGTTCTTGTAATCCGTGTATCCCATGTAAGGTACTGTTTCATTCGTTCTTGTAATCCGTGTATCCCATGTAAGGTACTGTTTCATTCGTTCTTGTAATCCGTGTATCCCATGTAAGGTACTGTTTCAATCGTCCTTTTAATCCGTGTATCCCATGTAAGGTACTGTTTCATTCGTTCTTGTAATCCGTGTATCCCATGTAAGGTACTGTTTCATTCGTTCTTGTAATCCGTGTATCCCATGTAAGGTACTGTTTCATTCGTTCTTGTAATCCGTGTATCCCATGTAAGGTACTGTTTCAATCGTTCTTGTACTCCGTGTATCCCATGTAAGGTACTGTTTCATTCGTTCTTGTAATCCGTGTATCCCATGTTAGGTACTGTTTCATTCGTTCGTGTAATCTGTGTATCCCATGTAAGGTACTATTTCAATCGTTCTTGTAATCCGTGTATCCCATGTAAGGTACTGTTTCATTCGTTCTTGTAATCCGTGTATCCCATGTAAGGTACTGTTTCAATCGTTCTTGTACTCCGTGTATCCCATGTAAGGTACTGTTTCATTCGTTCTTGTAATCCGTGTATCCCATGTTAGGTACTGTTTCATTCGTTCTTGTAATCTGTGTATCCCATGTAAGGTACTGTTTCAATCGTTCTTGTAATCCGTGTATCCCATGTAAGGTACTGTTTCATTCGTTCTTGTAATCCGTGTATCCCAGGTAAGCTACTGTTTCAAGGGATTGCTTTCAAATACAGGAAACAGGTGGTGAGAATGCGGGAAAGGGGGGAGGGTATGGTGGCTCGTAGCAAATTGGTTAATGGCTCAGTACAAAATATGCATACGTCTTTGTTCAGATGATTCACCATGGTATTGCCACTGTAAGAAATCAACCAATTTGAAAAATTCGTGCTGAAATTGGATGCACTGCGCCATAACACACGCATACATATACAGTAATATAGGAACACCCATGATAGGAAACAAAGCGATGAGGGAAAAAACAGGAACAAGATATGACAAATGGAAGGGGGAAAATGAGGAAATAAAATTCAAAATCAGCAGTCTTACGGCTTTTCTGAAAGGTGCGTAGTGAACTATCATTCCTTCACAACTAAGCGGTTTAAAGTGTATTCAATGGACTATATTGACCAATTTAAAAACAAAGTAGACTTGAATCTCTGAGGGGCGAAGTGGCTAGAGCAATTATCGTCCATAACAAAAGGACTGAGTTCTTGCAATAATAGTTTGTGTTGTTGTTGTTGCCTTTGCTGGCTTGCTTGGTTGGTTTTTTTTTTCTCAATGGAGGAGGCATTATTTTTATGAGAAGAGAAAATGGACGTTTGGCATGGAATGCTGTCATAAATTGGGGTTAAAGATGCAGCACAGTGAATTTGCTTAACAGCAGTTAGCTAATCATAGCTTGCTGCTTGCATCTGGGTCAGCCAACCAGATCTGACCAAGACACTATTCCGTATAAGGTGAGGGAACTTGGAAACATGAAGCACTCGCGTAGTTTGGCTGAGAATAGTGGTCGTAGTGGGGACACAAACTCGGTACCCAAAACAGTCAACTGAAATCAGATGTGCCTAGTCCAATCGCGCAGATATCGCAGCCTCGCTGTAAACTACGACTCAACGTTGTTTTCAGGACGAAAGCCCAAGAAGAAGAATCCAATGATTTTTTTTCTTATTTGTTCATGCTATTATGTTGTATCATAGGAGATCAAGATGCCGACAGTGCATGAGCTGTAGCGGTCAGCGACCCAAAGCTGACTGCTATCCTCAGAACAAGACCCTTCTCCACCTCCACGTGGCGGTCCTGGATAACAGGCTGCAACAGGACGACTGGATATGTAGAAGAGATCGAAGAGGGAAGGACAACCCGGTTGGATGTGTCGGGCTAAAAGCTGCAAATGTCGCAGTCAAGATGTAAACTATGACCCAACTCATTCCGTTCCCCGAACTGCATTTTGCTAATTGCAAAGCCCATTTCAGGGCTTGTTAGCGGGAGTTTTCAAACGAATAAATGAAGAAAAAGAAGAAGTTTTATCATAGTTTATAGCGAAGCTGCGATATCCCGGCCTTTCTGAGTGATATAACCCGGTTTTGTCACAGAACATTGTGTAGACCCATGATTCCCATTCTTTCAACTAGACCGCACGAATACAGCCTGTATTCAAGGCCGCCACTTGCAAGTGGTATAGTGTCTAGGACAAACTCTGTCGCAAGCAATGCACTATGAGAAGCTCACTGTTGACATCCTAGTTGATTTTGTCTTCGGTCCTAATCCGGCCCTCCTGAGCAAGAGGACACGGGTTCAAATCCTCGGTAATAAATATGGTAGGTTTTTTTCTGCCTATGTTAAAATTAAAATCCTATACTGTACACTTCGTTGTGACTATAAGAGCAAGCGGTCTTTATTTCCTAGGCCTAGAAATCCACCCCATCAATGGGAATCAATGGTTAATGATAATCTTTTTTAATGAGAAGACATGAGTTACAGAACATTGTGCGGCAATAAATACTACTACGGCCTTAATTCCAATTACTAGGATCTACCCCTTTTAAATAAGACTGCGAACAAACAATGTTTGTCCCTGCAATCGCCATGCAGTGTGCCGGCTAGAGTTGTATCGTTCAGTCGATAGAAAACAATTCTTTTCGCGGCTTGACACCGTGTCTTCTCTGGACACAGTAACAGTTCTCTTATAAAAAACGGGCGCAGAAGATAATGGTGTGAGAGAGAGAGAGAGAGAGAGAGAGAAAGAGAGAGAAAGAGAGAGAGAGCATGTTGGGCAGTTAATTTCCTACCGCCAAAGTCATTCAACAATAGGAGTCATGTGTGAAAACATTCCGTCGTGTTTCAGTTTTGCAATAGGGCAAGGGACACGTTTCTCTGAGTGCAATGCTGAATTGGACACATTCAGGTCTGTCCAATGCTGAGTCGAACACACTCAGGTCTGTGCAATGCCAGGTTTGACTCAATCAGTTATGTGCAGTGTCAAGTTTGGCACACTCAGCGCAGTGCCATGCTGAGTCGGACACACTAAAATTTGTGCAATGTAAAGTTTGGCCCAATCAGTTCTGTGCAATGCGAAGTTTAGAACAATCAGTTCTGTGCAAAGCCAAGTTTAGCACAATCGGTTTTGTGCAAAGCCAAGTTTAACACAATCAGTCCAGTTCAATGCTGAGTTGATTACACCCGGCGCAGTGTATTGCCGAGCTGGTGTTAAGCCCAGATGGGCTATTATTCAATTTAAGGAATATCTATGAAAAATGTAGAGAGTTTAATGTAGACCTGTACACACATTTCATTGATTACACTAAGGCCTTCGACACGGTAAAACATCAAAATCTGTGGAGAATCATGAAGGAAATGGGGTTTCCTTTGCATATAGTCCATCTCATTGAGACATTATACCAAGATCAACAAGCCGCTGTCCGAGTATCTGGGCAAGCATCAGATTGGTTTGCAGTACAAAAGGGAGTCCGACAGGGATGTATCCTCTCACCTTATCTGTACAACATATATGCGGAATGTATAATGAAAAATGTTCGAGAAGATGAGAACAGTGAAAGTTTCGACCCATTTACGATTGGGGGGTACGAGATTCCAGAGTTACGATACGCAGATGACACAGTGATACTATCAAGAAGTGCAAAAGGGCTAGAGCATCTACTTTCAGCCGTTAATGGACATAGTAAAGATCAAAATCTGTTCATAAACATAAACAAAACAAAGATAATGACCACCGATAAAACATAATGGCAGCATAAATTTACAGTGGGTGGTGAGGAAATAGATCAGGTCACACATTTTGAATATCTGGGCTCCAGAACTGACAAAAAGGGCGACTGCTGGAAAGAAATCAGAAGAAGACTAGCTATTGCAATGCAATGCAATTCAGTGCCTGAAGAAATTATGGCAGAGCACCAACAAAACGATAAAAGTCAAAGTCTTGAGAACCTGTGTTTTTCCTGTGGCAGCTTATGGCTGTGAAACATGTACGATTACCAAAACTTCTAGACAAAGAATCGAATCCTTCGAGTCAAAATGTTACAGAAAGATCCTCAGAATACCCTGGACAGAGAAAAGAACAAATATATAGAGATTCGGCAAGAGCATAGAGGAGAACTGGTTTATCAATTCCATTTTGGCTAAAAAATGCAAATACTTTGGTCACATCAAGAGACACAACGGTCTTGAGAGAACGGTGATGGAAGGTATGGTGCCAGGCAAAAGAGGAAGGGGTACACCAAGAAGACAATGGCACTAAGATATCCAGGAATGCCTGAGTATGACAGTGGCGGAAGCTGGTGTTTTGGCAAGAGAACGAGTTTCTTTCAGACAGACTGTGATGGGAGCGACGTTCTACAAAGGACATGCTACATGATGATGGGCTATTACCTCTACCATATTCTAATTTTTCGTCGGTCGTTCTCAAACTTCCGCGACCAAGCCCTGAAAAATGATTTGCAATAAGCAGTATGTAGTCCGGAGAACGGAATGCGTTATGTTGTGCGAGGCGAGGTTCAAATGAAACCGGACCAAACTGCAACAAGTAAACATACTTACGATGCGCATGATGACGTCACTTCTTATGTAAGCAGCACATACCAACCGTCACGTTTGCACAATTTCATTATCCTCTAACTTATAGTTTCCTCAGCAGACCGTTGAAAACATGGCGGGTGTGATATGAATCCATCCAGAGTTGATCAGTGAGCGGTGATTCGGTTTCTAACAGCTGAAGAATGTCGACCATGTGAAAAACTGGACAACGATGTTTAAAGAAGGACGTGAGTTAACGAAAGATCTTCCGAGACCAGGTCGTGCGCATATCGTTGCGTCAGAAAATGCCATCGACAAAACTGATGTAGCAATTCGGGTGGACCGTCGCCGGAGCTTACGTTCGCTGCACTTTTGTCACCATAAACTGCCTGCATTCTGCGATGGATGTCAATTTGTCAACATCCTTCAGCTGTTAGAAACCGAATCACCGCTCGCTGAACAACTCTGGACGGATTTCGTTTCCCACCCGCCATGTTTTCAAAGGTCTGCTGAAGAAACAATAAGTCGGAGGATAATAACATTTTGCAAACTTGACGGTTGGTATGTGCTGTTTACAGAAGTGACGTCATCATGCGCACCGTACGTGTGTTCACTTGGTGCAGTTAGGTCCGGTTTCATTTGAACACGCTTCGTATTAAAATAAAGTGTAAAAGCACATGGAAAAGTTGTGTGTGGACACCGCACTGCAATAGAAAGAAAACAAAGGACAAAAAAATAGAACTGAACGTGAGTCCCTTCCAACGTAAGCTTCGTAATTGTTTCTGTTCTGGCGCGGTGTTCACACAAAACGTATCCGTGTTCTTATAAGCATATCTAACACAAACGTATTCCCTAGTGGGTCTTATTGTCTTATGGGCACTTAGCTGGTGATAAAAGAATCAAAACGGTCCGTAAATGTAATAAAAAAGGACAAAAGATTGTTGTGTGGGAGACTGTTATTATGTTCTGGCAATAGTCGACATCATTGCACCATGGGCAAACCTACCGGTGCTCAGTCATCTTCAACACAATGCGAAGAGTGTGGTTGCTGATGGCTCCAGTAGCCCATTGCTTGTACTTACTCGTGCTCCGTTTTTTGTTTACGTCCGACCACCGCTTCCGGTGCTTGACTGGAGAGACTGGCTACTATTGACAATATGTGTAAGAGACTGGCTACTATAGACAATATGTGTAAGAGACTGGCTACTATAGACAATATGTGTAAGAGACTGGCTACTATAGACAATATTCGTAAGACTGGCTGTTATAGACAATATGTATAAGAGACTGGCTACTATAAACAATATGTGTAAAAGTAGCAACTTTAGACAATAAATGTAAGAGTGGCTACTATAGACAATTTGTGAAAGAGGGGCTACTAAAGACAACCTGTGTAAGAGACGGGCTCCTATAGACAATACATGTAAAAGTGGCTACTATAGACAATATGTGTAAGACTGGCTACTATAGAGAATATGTGTAAGAGTGGCTACTATAGATAATGTGTGTAAGAGTGGCTACTATAGACAATATATGTAAGACTGGCTACTATAGACAATATATGTAAGACTGGCTACTATAGACAATATGTGTTAGAGTGGCTACTATAGACAATATGTGTTAGAGTGGCTACTATAGACAATATGTAAGACTGGCTACAATAGACAATGTGTATAAGACTGGCTACTATAGACAATATATATAAGACTGGCTACTATAGACAATATGTGTAAGAGTGGCTACTATAGACAATATGTATAAGACTGGCTACTATAGACAATATTTATACGACTGGCTACTATAGACAATATATTTAAGACTGGCTACTATAGACAATATGTGTAAGACTGGCTACTATAGACAATGTGTATAAGACTGGCTACTATATACAATATATATATATAAGACTGGCTACTATAGACAATATGTGTAAGAGTGGCTACTATAGACAATATATGTAAGACTGGCTACTATAGACAATATGTGTTAGAGTGGCTACTATAGACAATATGTGTTAGAGTGGCTACTATAGACAATATGTAAGACTGGCTACAATAGACAATGTGTATAAGACTGGCTACTATAGACAATATATATAAGACTGGCTACTATAGACAATATGTGTAAGAGTGGCTACTATAGACAATATGTATAAGACTGGCTACTATAGACAATAGTTATACGACTGGCTACTATAGACAATATATTTAAGACTGGCTACTATAGACAATATGTGTAAGACTGGCTACTATAGACAATGTGTATAAGACTGGCTACTATATACAATATATATATATAAGACTGGCTACTATAGACAATATGTGTAAGAGTGGCTACTATAGACAATATATGTAAGACTGGCTACTATAGACAATGTGTAAGAGACTGGCTACTATGGACAATATATAAGACTGGCTACTAGACAATATACGTAAGACTGCTACTATAGACAATATATCTAAGAGACTGGTTACTATAGACAATATCTATAAGAGACTGCTTCTTCTTTTAATGTAAAATAAGCTTTTCAACACAGCCATAGCTCGAAACCAGCCGGTCGTGAACATCTAACTACACATGCACTTAAAACACACAAGAAAATGACTAACACAGACTAAATATAGACTCGAGATTCAGGCACAGCGCCCTGTAAAAATCAACACCCTCTATTTGCTCAAACACATCGGCTCTATTGAAACACTTGGATGTAGCGAACGTAGGCAACCGAGACCATGACTGTGACCGGCATACCGGCCTGGCTGATATACCAGTGAAACACTCCAGCAGTCATGTGACCTCATTTATTCCCGTATCCAGAATCTCTTCTATTGCTACTACTGTTGTGACGTCAATCATCACAGATCAAGTGGCAACGTTCAGACCCCGAAATGGGTCAATGCAGACTGAAAAATGATCTAACACAGATGATTATTATTCTTTTTCTTCGTTTGCTCTCTCTAAAAAATTGCATCTATATTGATTACCGTTCCTCAGAGTAGCTGTGGGTCCCAACTTCGTGTCCAGCGGACCCTTTCTTGGGTCACGGAAGTCCAGTGCATGGTAAGACCTCCTCTAGAGGTGTCTGTTGTGTATAGCAATGAAGTCTGACGAACGTATTGGAGGTCTTCACCGCGGTCTCCTTCTATCTCGTGGGTACCAGGCTGCTGTCGCTGGACTCCATCGACCATCGTTTCATCACAATATGTGACATGCCTACCTATGTTTTACCTTTTCTGCATACTCGAAGATTACCGCATCATTCACCAAGAACAATCGTCGTATATTAGAATTGTGGAAATTTTGCATACGTTGTTTCCGTGGGATTCCTTGGCGAAGTGATTAAGCCGTCGGCCTCGTAATCAGGTGGTGTGAGTTCGACTCCGGACTCCGCCGTCTTTTTTCCGGGCGCTTGATGCGGAGTCCCTTGTATCTCGTAGTCGCCCCCTAGTCGTCTTGTCCTTGATTTGCCACTGCGGTCGGGCGGCTCGAGATTCACCTGTAAATGGGTACCTGGCTGACGGTGAGGGAAGAGAAAAGGTAGCTCATAAAGCTGTAGCTTAGTACAATGAAGGTTCAAACACTTCATCCCCGACGGCAGTGTCGGACTACGTTTACCTTTTTTAAACCTGCATTCGGGCATTTGCAATAGATGTTTCAATAGCAATGAACTTTACATGATGTGTTGCTAGCCGTATGCACAACCCTCTTTCGTCACATTACGCCTAGGAGATTTAAAGTTGGCATATTTTTTTTAACCAGAGAATTACCGGGTCCTCAAAGGGGAGTACAAAATATAATAACTGTAACATGCTAGGCGTGTTGTAAAACTCAGTGGTCTCGAGGTAAGGCGTCTGCCTCAAGTGCTGGAGGTCACGGAGTAGACCAGAATTTTTTTTCACGTGGATCTTCTGGTAAAAGTTTCCCTGATCTCTGGATAGTGAGATCGCACTCCCGTGTTCAGTGCCGAACACGTTAAAAATTGCTTGGCAGTTGGAAATCGAAAACGTTGACTTATCGACCGCTGTCCGGACAAAATTCAAATTAAAAATCTACCCAAGTTATTTGTACCTTTCTCCGTGTGGTTTGTTAGGAGCAGTTATAGAAGGCGCCTAACTGACTACGGGTCTACTTAGCTTTAGTGTTTCAGTCTATTAAGACACATCGGTAAAAACCAGCCTCTAAAAAACTGGTTGTATACAGACTCTGTAGAGTCTTCTAAACCAGTATAAAGACGTTAAGTTGAATTAACAGGAGATTTCAGAGGTTTGGACAGTGGATTGTCTATCAAATCCTGTAGAAACGAATTCACAAAAGCTTCGACAGCTTTAGACGTGTTTGATGACTTTATGTGTATCTATACTCCACAGGGACCGGAAAAGCTTGTGCTTGATCGATTGATTGATTGATTAAATGACCTCTAGTGACGGTTTATGTTCGGCAATGTGTGAGATTTAGTCAGCAATTCACAAATGATATGGAAGAGCTGAAAAATGTAGTTGGTAGTTTGTAAATGTGTCATTAAGTGACAGCAACATTCAGCTTTTGTGATTACTGCCGGAGGCATATGCCGGATGTCGTATGAACGTGCGCAGTACACGGACAAAATGGCGTCAAAGTATGCAGTCAAAGAGCAGTGTTCTGACTTGCTGTTGTTTTTTATGGGTTTTTTTTGTTCTTGTTGGCAAAAGTACTTTCTGCAAATAATAGTCATAAGGAAATGCTTCTTGTTGACAATGAGAAGTGCTTGTCTCGCAAAATTGTGCATAATTCGCAAAATTGTGCATAATTGAGTCAATCAATTTTCTCAAGAACGCTAAATATTTGCTGGTGAAACCCGACCTGGTCGTCCTGTTCATAGTGCAACAAAAGCATCTGTGTGGCGGGTGGGGGAGATGATTTGAGTTGGCATCCGAGTAGCGATAGACAGTGTATTAAATGCAACATGATATATAAGCAGGGTATAACCTGCTGTCCTCCAGACGATTGTGCTATGATTGGCTTCATCTGCGTGACGCTAACTACTACGGGGGTGGCGAACACAGCCTGTTTGCCGAGAACGCTATGTGGAAAAGAGATGAGGACGCGACGTGCTGGTTAATATGTTATCCCTGACTGGACTAGCGCTTAGTTCTCCAGCATATGACGTAACACAGTCTCGAGTCGGGACTGTATCGAAGCAAGGATTGAGAAACAGAATTTGCTCTGAGTAGTGAGGCCTTCGATAATTTAGAAGAGCTGAAGTAACTTTCTCCATCGCCTTTCCCATATTGAAGGCATTATCATATGCACGCAACTCTGCTCGACATCGACTCTGCTTCTCACACTAATCATGCATCCTGGGATCTCACTGTGCAGGATACACACACCCAGTGTATTCTCCTAATCGCTATCACTTATCAGCTGTTTAACCTGAAGTTTCGCTTTCCTATTGCATCTACATTCCCTAGATTCCGTGTTAGCCTGACCGGTTATAGCAAGTAGGAATCCATTTTTCTCTCTTGGCTAAAGTGGAAACAACATTAGCCTGGTCAAATGGGTTGCAAGATGCCACAGCCCATGAGCTGACACCAGCCAGCGACTTATAATTGGCTCCGTGTATCAGGGTCAGCAAATCATAGCTGACCAACACCCTATCCGCCTCCACGTGGTGGATCGAGAATAAGGGTGTTCTAGGCACGTGTAGCCTGGTCAAGGAGTATGGAGGTTAACACGGCACACAACAAGTGTGTATTCCAGAATTACAGATGAGGAAAACCGGCCTACAGTGTCTAGAAAAGAGAAGAATTCGAGGTGACTTAATACAGGTTTATAAGATGATCAAAAGAACGGAGATAATAGGCTATAACAAGATTTTTTTTCTTCAAAATACAGCCACCCACAAGAACAAGAGGGCATAGCTATAAATTAACTCAAGTGAGGTCCAGATTAGATATTATGAAATATTTTTTTAATCAGAGAGTGGTGAATGCTTGGAATGCATTGCCACAGAATGTAGTGAAGTCAGGGACAATTAATGCATTTAAGAATAAATTGGATTCGCATAGCTTTTAGAGCAAGGTAATGGAAATGAAACTGATTGTATACAGACTCTGCAGAGTCTTCTAAACCAGTATAAAGACGTTCAATTAAGTTAAATTAAATAAGTCAGCTGAAATTGGGTGTTTCGGGAAAAAAGGCGCATATATCGCAACTTCGCTGCAAAAAACCACACCGCCACACATTTTCAGGATAAAGACCCAAACAGAAGAATTAACCTGATAACATGCATTATCGCGGTTCCAGTAAAATTAATTATGTTTGAGAAAAGTTGCAGGATAGGGCAACCTTTGTGCGCTTACCGCCCTTTCTCTAGATACATCTTGCATCAGGGGACTTAACTGCACATAGAGATTCGCCTGAGGCGATAACAGGTTGCACATGAATAAATCGGGCTGTGATGTCGCACGACGATTATCATGTCATTTGTTTGGAGTCAATACCGGTCTATGGCCTTTTGCGATCCCATTTATAGCCAACCTTGCTTTGCTTTCAATCATCCAAGGATTCTTTTGTATTTGTCCGTTTATGTACACCAAATAAATTATATCTATCCATTTGGGGATCAAGATACTGAGCAGGGCATGAGATGGAGTGGACAGCTACACAAAGCTGACTGCTAGCGTCAGGGTCAGTGACCGACAGCTGCAAAAACCCTTCTCCAGTTCTACAAGGTGATCCTGAAAAACAAGTTGCAACAGAGCAAATAGGGTAGGAGAAGGGGTCGAAGAGGGAAGGCCAACCCGGTACTCAAAAATGCCTGCTGAAGTCAGATGTGTCGGACCGAAAGGTGCAAAATATCACAGTTAATGTGTACGACACAACGCATTCCGTATCTGAACAACATCCTGGTACTTGCAAAGACCTTTTCAGGGCTTGGCAGCGGGAGATTGAGAACGATAGAAGAAGAAGAAGAAGAAGAAGAAGAAAAAGAAGAAGAAGAAGAAGAAAAAGAAGAGGAAGAAGAAAATGCAGGATGAAGATCACTGGCTACACTCTGTACAGACTTAGTAATCACCAAAGCGGCATATTTCTCATATTGAAAAGCCTCTTACAAAAGGAATTTGACCTCGCAGCAAATGGCGACTTTGATGAAAAGATATTGCCCATAGAGGCGTATCCTACATATTCCAAAATGATAGGATCCTTTTTTCTTAAATACTTTTCTTTGCCATCTTGCGTACCGGTAATGTACTTTGTTGCGGATGATTTATTTAACTTAACGTAACTTCTTTATACTGGTTTAGAATACTCTGCAGAGTCTGTATACAACCAATTTCTTCAACTTCACTTGATCTAAAAACTACGTGCATCCAATCTATTCTTGAATGTATTAATTGACCCTGCCTCCACTATTTTCTGTAGCAATGCATTGTAAACATTCATCACTCTCTGACTAAAAAAATATTTTCTAGTATCTAATCTGGACCTTTCCTTAATTAATGTGTATCTGTGCCCTCTTTTTCTTGTTGGCGGCTATTCTTAGACTAACTAGTTACAGTCTAATTTATCCTTTTCTTAATTATCTCATGAACCTGTATTAAATCACCTCGTATTCTTCTCATTTCTAATCCGATATGTCTTAGCTTTTCTCTCCTCATAACTATAATTTCGGAATCCCACTGCCAGCTTTGTTGCATCATGGTTATCCAAACTGAATGTCTTTCCTTTCTGCATGTGTGTATTTCAGCGTGTAATATTTATTATGTCTTGTGTTTAAGTGTATAAAGTTACTATTTTAACTTTTAGTTTAGTAGAGTCAGAGCTTCCAATAATCATGAACGTGTGGTAATTGATAAAGAACAACATGAAGTCCAGTTAATGGATCAAGAGACGATTTCCAGGTCAAGTGGCCGCAGTAGGACAAATCCGATGGTTAAGAATCGTACCGCAGTAAAAATCAGCATAAGAATCAGATAAAGACCATTTGGCTTACACTGATACTTATATAAAACTGTTCACTAGACTATTTATTTATCAGTTATCTGTGAAATATATTAAATTAGGCAGAAATAAAACAAAGATTGGGAAAATAAATGCAATTAACAACAATCAGATCGCGTTTGGAGACGCGGACTTTTATGAGATGTGGAATCACTTATATATCTTGCTGAATAAATAGGATGTACATATGCAGACACAAAAATAATAAGAACACAAACAGTGAGATAAACAAACATTCATTGCGTTGGAGAAAATCAAAGGAAAATAAGTTCAACACAAAAATGAAAATCCTCAACTCTAAAGTATCGTTCATTCTATGGTATGGCCCTGAAACATGGAGACCAACAATAAATAAGGTGAAAGGGACATACTGTTATTAAAAAAAAAGGCATCCACGCAGAATATAGAGAATGAAATGGTAGGATAAAATCACTAATGTGGAACTGTTTGAAATAACTAGATATGGATCCGTTTTGTCACGAAAAGGTTCACGAAAATCAGCTGATGGCTTTATAAAATAGTATCTGTTCTGGAATCCCCACGGCAAGAGAAATAGAGGTCGACCAAAACACATACAAGAGAAATAGAGGTCGACCAAAACACAAATGGGGAATAGAGGTCGACCAAAACACATACAAGAGAAATAGAGGTCGACCAAAACACATTTGGAGAATAGAGGTCGACCAAAACACATATGGGGAATAGAGGTCGACCAAAACACATATGAGGAATAGAGGTCGACCAAAACACATATGAGGAATAGAGGTCGACCAAAACACATATGAGGAATAGAGGTCGACCAAAACACATACAAGAGAAATAGAGGTCGACCAAAACACATACAAGAGAAATAGAGGTCGACCAAAACACATATGGGGAATAGAGGTCAACCAAAACACATATGAGGAATAGAGGTCGACCAAAACACATATGAGGAATAGAGGTCGACCAAAACACATATGAGGAATAGAGGTCGACCAAAACACATATGGGGAATAGAGGTCGACCAAAACACATATGAGGAATAGAGGTCGACCAAAACACATATGAGGAATAGAGGTCGACCAAAACACATATGGGGAATGAACTCTAGACAGACATACAGGAACAAGGATGAGGTGGACAGAGTTGGAACAGATGGTCTAGGACAGGAAAACTTGGCATGTATTTGTTGAAGACATGTGCTTCACATGGGGGCTGGCATGTTTTGATTAATTGATTGATTAATTGATTGTAGAATACATTACTTACAATAAGCTAATTATATGTCTTACCCTAATCTCTCATTGATTCGGTTATTCATCCTTGGTTATCGTCCTTGTTTCTATTTTGAGAACATCTAAAGCCGTCCTGTGTGCGTTACCATGAGGAGGTGAGACGGGTTGCGTGCCTTGATGATCCTAGAAGCTATATCGGCTGTCTTCTACTCCAAACAGGTTTAACCCTTTCCAGTCCAAGCTAAATTTGTTGAATTTTTAGTCCACGTCAAGCTTCACAACTCTGTTTATTAAATATGTTTTACTCACATTGTCAAGTGTATTTTTCCTTTTTTTTTTTTTTTTTTTTTTTTTTTTTTTTTTGCGTTCGCCTTATTTTTTCTAATCCCCAAGGCGGTGTGCGTTGCACTGTGTTTTTATTTTGCGCCTGTCGGCCCAGTGCATCCGACTTCAGCACGCATTTTATGTAAGGGTCTGCTTCCTCCTGCATTTTCTAAGGGTTTGCTTCCCCGGGGTAACGGCCGGTGCTGTGATGGGGATCGAACCCAGCACCTTCGGGTCGTGAGCCGTGCCACTTAACCACTAGGCCACGCCGTCCCCTATTTCTGCTTTCAATCCACCCGTCCCTTTCTTTTGTGGGCCAGTCAAAGTATGAATCAGACGTATGTTGAATACCACATGTCATCCAGGCGCATGACCTTTGGTCACATCAAATAATACATTTCTTGGGTTTTGACATTCCCAATTTCATCGAACAGAAAGGCAGACTCTAAAACATTCACAACACATGTAAATCTTAATGGGATGCTGAGAATTATACATGATACTAATATACGCGTATGTCGAATGTTCCGTTATAAAATAGGTCTCCTAATCAACAAGAGTTCGTTGGTTGCCATGTAACGATGGCTTGCCGTAGTGATTTGATTCCTAATCCCTCTCCCCCCCCCCCCACCCGCCCAACACCCCCCCCCTCCCCCAATCGGGCTGAAACATGTTTTGTGCGCGTCACAATCCTTCATTGGACTGGAAAGGGTTAACTAAGCAGAAGCCCACCAAGAAAGAGACCAGACCAAAAGTGTTTAACCATTCCCTAGATTTGGGTCTACGAAATGGCTAACAAATCCAAACCAGGAAAACATTGGTTCCAGAAACCACGACAAAATTTCAAATTATTTCGTAACCAAATATTACATATATTACCAAATATAAAAATATTCCCGGGAGGGGGGGGGGGGGTGGGGTGGGAAGGGTTAACAGCAACCAACTTCTCATGGAGGTGTGGTCCAAATAAATTATGATAAATTAAAGTTTAATTACTTAAATCTGGTTATATTGTTAGGTTTCTTTCTGTTGATGATTTGTATCCATGGCAACGTTCTTCATATCATCTCCAAGTCTGTTGACTGTAGAGTTATTTGCCAAAAATGTGAGTTTTGTTACCCAACCTTTCTTCGTGAGAAATTGGGAAAAAAACATGAAAAAAAACTAGGGTAAAAGTTGATTAAGGTTGAGCTTAATCAAAATTTAAAAATGGGTATGGTCAGATACCGCACCGAGACGAGAACACAAACAAAACCTACGTTACGACCAATAGGCCTTCATCAGGGACAACAACACTGAACTACAAAATCAACATATAAGAAACCGCTGCAGCCTCGCCTTATTTTAATATAATGAGAAGCTCAAACTCGTTGCCACAAATCTGAGTTATTACGTAACCTTCCTTTAGAACAAGCTAAAACTCATTCAACCACAGACAGCGTTCTTGAATATGTTATTACACTTGATCACGGGATACAAAATAAACGACTGAGACATGCTGAAGGGGATGTGTCGGACCGAAAGGTGCAAATATCGCATTCAAACTGTAAACTAGAGACACAATGCATTCCGTTCTCTGGACTATATCCTGCTACTTGCAAAGCCATGTTCGGGGCTTGGTAGCGGTTATTAAGAACGAACACAGAAGAAGAAGAAGAAGAAGAAGAAGAAGAAGAAGAAGAAAAAGAAGAAGAAGAAGAAGAAGAAGAAGAAGAAGAAGAAGAAGAAGAAATGACTGAGACATCTGTTGGTATAGATCTGTGCTCTGGATGTAACAGTCTTAGCTTCTTGCCATGCTCTCGAGCCATATGGTAGAACATCAGTTACATGAGTGTGAAGCAGTTGAATCTTTAGTCGAAGATGTATCAGTGGATGAGCTAACAGCAATCAACTACTCATAGTTGGCTGCTTTCATCAGGGTCAGCGAACAAGAGATGACCAAGACCATTTTCCACCCCAAAGTGGCGGTCTTTGGAACAGGCTGCACTCATGCAATCTATCCAAGAGAACAGTAATTGAAGAGTAATTGAACTTATTCCGTTCTCCGGACAATATCTTGCTACTTGCAAAGCACTTTTCAGGGTTTGGTAGCGAGAGATTGAGAACGAACGCAGAAGAATGAGAAGGAGAAACCGCTAAAGTCATAAGCTTCTGCTCACATGTATCCTACATACATAATTCAGCATGCCAGAAACCCACAGGAGTCAACGGGGGTACTCCAGCCAAATTGTGATGATGTGCGTGAACCAAAAAGAAAGTTAGAGGCAGTTTTGTCTATGGAAACATAGACATTAGCAATCGGTACAGACATTTATATGCGGAATACGTCATGAAAATGGGGAGGAAGACTAGCGTCTGGTCAGACAAATTATACTGATCAGGCATGATAGTCAGTCAGGCAAAAACCTAATGGCCAAGACCCTCACCTCGTCTTCCTAGTAGCGTTCCCTGGAAACGGGCTGCTTTCATTGCAGCCTGTTTAACGAGGTGAGGGATCGACATGATCCCGGTAGTAGTGAGCGACATGCATAGCACAACCGCTTGGAGGACCCAGGTCCACCTTCATCAGCACGCTCGGGATGTGAGGACAGCTACTGCAACCCGCCACTTGACACCTTTTTGAGGGCGCACAAAATAGTAACCTATTCATTGTGGGCATGTACAAACAACAACAACGTCATAAGAATGCGCGTTGCTCTCCATGGTCAACAATGCCCATTCGGGCAACGTCCTAAGAAAAGAAAGTTCACAACTGCGCATATCTTGACAATTACCTACTGACTAGACGTGACATGAAACATATTGTTCTTTTTTAATGAACTTTGATGTGGAATATATACCGGAAACCAACAATTCCGTCCGAAAACTTCAATCAACATATCGAATTGTCCATCCAAATGTGTAGAAAGCAACCGTCACACACCATTGCTCTGACGTTAACACATAAGGCCAACATAAGAAGCATTGCGCCAACACAGGAAGTCTAAATCTTAGCTCTCCCATTGGCTGTTTCATGGCTATGATTTTACATGCACAGCCATCTTTAATCAAATTTTACAACGTTCTTCGATGTTAAAGTGGTTCTGTTCTTTCCATCCTCGGTTTAAATCATTGATGATATCTAGATTTTAGTACTGTGTTCATGTGTGGAATCTTTATCGTAGAGTGGATATAAATATGCTAGAAAGAGAAGAGCAGCAAAGATGGCGCCGTAACTGGCTGCGGGTCTACATTGCTCTGCTGATTTAGTTCATTATAGATCATGGATTTGCAGGGAATTTACACTAGTCGACGTGTTCACTGAAACGTGTTGTTGTTTTCCATTTGGACTGTCTAATTCGTTAGTTTTGTGTGTTTTCTTGCGTCCGATTATTCTGGAATGGACATCGGCTATATTAATAGCACTACGCTTAAATATTTGTCATATTTCACGGTCTAGTTCACACGGCTGAACTTCGCGAGATTGGCTCCTTTCGCCCTAGCAGCAAAACAGTGTCAGCTTTGTTGTATGAAATTTAGACACAACTTTAATGAACTGCCACCTGGAGAGAGATGGGTTTTATCAGATGTGCAGCGGCACAAGACATACCATTGTTGTATGGTAGGAGCTCGTACGACAAACTGCAACAATGGCGCCTCAAAACTTTATAGGTTATATGACTGATGATGATGATGATAAGAAACAAAACTGATATTCAGATTCTAGAATTATGAAGAAAGACTCAGGAAACTGGTCTAGAAAAGAGAAGAATTCAAGGTAATTTAATACAGGTCTACCAATTAGTCAATGGAAAGGATAAATTAGACGATACCACATTTTTTTTCAAAGAACAACTGGCTACAATAACAAATGGACACAGCTTCAAATTGTTTAAAGACAGAACCGAATTAAAATTAGAAAATAATTTGTAGACAGAGTGGTGAATGCTTAAAATGCATTACCACAAAATGTGGTGAAGCTAGAGTCAATTAATGTATTAAACATAGATTGGATGCTAAGTTATTTTAGTATGGATGAAGTGCAATAAACTGGTTGTATACATACTCTGTAGAGCTTTCTAAACTAGTATCATGAAGTTAAGTTAAATTAAGTACCACTCCAGTGATCGCAGTGTTAATTAGATCAAGTATTACATGCTTAATTGGATAAAGTATTACATGCTTAATTGGATCAAGTATTACATGCTTAATTGGATCAAGTATTACATGCTTAATTGGATCAAGTATTACATGCTTAATTGGATCAAGTATTACATGCTTAATTGGATCAAGTATCACATGCTTTCTTGTGACGCAGGAACAATGAAGAAACAAAACAAAATATCACTGGCAGCAACAGCAATGTGGTTCTCAATGCGAATGCTATACGTAGCATGTGCAGCTATCAAATAAAACATTTGGAAATGTTCCAGGAAAGGGATATTAAGAGAGCACTGCTAACTAAATAAACAGTAGATATGCAGAATTCGAGTAACACACACTTTAAAAAAAGAGCAATGAACACATTTTGGCAATCAGAAACATCGAAGGATATGTTAGGCAGAAAGGAAAGATATGTGATAATTTCAAAAGACAATTGAAAAGAAAACAAAACATTCAAAGCGCTGGCATTCTCAAAAGACAAAAAAGTTGTGGATGGATGGGATTTATTGACAAAGCAAACATGTACAACACTTGATGATGATGATGGCCCGCAGTGTTTACGAGAAAGACCGGCTGAATTATGTAATGGGAATTTCCCCTTGGTTTTAGGCTATAAGGAGTGGTATGGGGGCGGTGGTAAATTATCCGTTTCCCGCAATCTAGAACGGGGCAGAGGATTCAAAATCTTTTTCTTCTTTGCTTGTCCATTGTCGACAATGAGGGCCGCGAACTTCCCATTCATCACTTGGGTTTACGTGAGCGTTTGTGGCTGATTTGGATGTTGGGGGTGGGAAAAGTAAATGTGATTTACAAAGGGACTGTTGTTGTTTAATGCCTATAACGTGTATGTATACTCTTGTGTGCGCCCTTTAAAGGGTGTAAAGAGGCGGGTTGCAGTAGCTTGACTCATATTCCGAGCGTGCTGATGAAGGTCACTTTAGTCCTCCAGGTGGTTGTGTTATGTTTTTGCTTCATCTGTGTGACGCTTACTACTACGGGGATGACGTGGATCAACATCTCGTCAGCGAGACTGCCTTGAAAACAGCCCGTTTCCAGGGAACGCTACATTGAAGTGAGATAGTGGTCTTTGTCGGTATGTTGTGCTTGACCCTAATGCAACGTCCTGGCCAGTATGTTGTGCTTGACCTTAATGCAACGTCCTGGCCAGGATGTTGTGCTTGACCCTAATGCAACGTCCTGGCCAGTATGTTGTGCTTGACCTTAATGCAACGTCCTGGCCAGTATGTTGTGCTTGACCCTAATGCAACGTCCTGGCCAGTATGTTGTGCTTGACCTTAATGCAACGTCCTGGCCAGTATATTGTGCCTGACCCTAATGCAACGTCCTGGCCAGTATGTTGTGCCTGACCCTTATGCAACGTCCTGGCCAGTATGTTGTGCCTGACCCTAATGCAACGTCCTGGCCAGTATATTGTGCCTGACCCTAATGCAACGTCCTGGCCAGTATGTTGTGCCTGACTCTAATGCAACGTCCTGGCCAGTATGTTGTGCCTGACCCTAATGCAACGTCCTGGCCAGTATGTTGTGCCTGACCCTAATGCAACGTCCTGGCCAGTATGTTGTGCCTGACCCTAATGCAACGTCCTGGCCAGTATGTTGTGCCTGACCCTAATGCAACGTCCTGGCCAGTATGTTGTGCCTGACCCTAATGCAACGTCCTGGCCAGTATGTTGTGCTTGACCCTAATGCAACGTCCTGGCCGGTATGTTGTGCCTGACCCTAATGCAACGTCCTGGCCAGTATGTTGTGCCTGACCCGAATGCAACTTCCTGATCAGTATGTTGTGCCTGACCCTAATGCAACGTCCTGGGCAATATGTTGTGCCTGACCCTAATGCAACGTCCTGTCCAGTATGTTGTGCCTGACCCTAATGCAACGTCCTGGCCAGTATGTTGTGCCAGACCCTAATGCAACGTCCTGGCCAGTATGTTGTGCCAGACCCTAATGCAACGTTCTGGCCAGTATGTTGTGTCTGACCCTAATGCAACGTTCTGGCCAGTATGTTGTGCCTGACCCTAATGCAACGTCCTGTCCAGTATGTTGTGTCTGACCCTAATGCAACGTTCTGGCCAGTATGTTGTGCCTGACTGGAATAACGTCTCGGATCCACATATCAAAGAGGTAATTTACTATGCTCTTTTTGTCGACTCTCCCAATGAATCGTCACGCCTTAAACATTGTCCATGCCCGACTTAAAACCAACCACCAACTCTCCTCACCAACCATATACAATCACGTCATACATTCATCGAGGCACACGCCACGGTTAAGCGTCGGGTCATGTGTTGTTCCAACAAGGTTAAGAGGAAATGACCCGTCTACTCCCCGTGTTATAAATATTCTCTGCAACACCTCTGTGTTTGTGATCTTATCTTGCTACCCAACCCCTAGGATTCTGGGCAGTCACCTCATGAGATAGCTGTTTAGCCGCCTCTCCTGGTGCATGTGAGTAGACCATGTCTCACTGCCATACAGAAGGGTGATGAAGACACAGGCCTGGTAAACAAGTGTTTCTGTTTTAACAGTGAGCTTCTTGTTCTCCAAAACCCTTTTTGTTAATCTGTTCATTGTTGCCTTGCCTATCCTGATATTGATCTCTTTGTCCGAGGATAGTTTATTATTGACTGAGGATCCCAAGTACTGCATCGAGAGCCTCATCATAAATGAAGATTACTGGTGGCTTGTTTACACCCTGGACCATAACTTAGGTTTTCGTTTATATTGGACCAAGACGCTGAGCAGCACATGAGCTGCAGCGTCCAGCGACTCATAGCTGACTGCTAGTGTCAGGGCCAGCGAACCAGAGCTGTCAACACCCTTCTACACCTCCACGCGGTGATCCTGAATAACAGGCTGCAGCCGAGCAGACTGGCTAAGGAGAAGGGGTCGAAGAGAGAAGGCTAACCCTGTACTCAAAAAATGCTTGCTGAAGTCGGATGTGTCGGACCGAAAGGTGCAAATATCGCAATCAAGCTGTAAACTACGACACAACGCATTCCGTTCTCTTGACTACATTCTTTCATGGCTTTGAAGCGGGAGATTGAGAACGAACGAAGCCAAGCCAATATATATATAAATGTTTTTAAGTGACCCACACGGCGTATGCGCCAGAACCCAGTGATCTCCAGTTTGATCAGTGTGACGTCACTCTTTTCATGTATGTTGCCCAAGTCCACAATGGAACCCTCTTTAACGATTGTTCTCCGGAGAGTTTTTTTTCGCTCTTCCTCTTTACCTGCTGCCAGATGACGACCACATAAATGCTTGCGGAGGTAGGCTGTTGCTGTCCATTCTAAGAACATGCCCGATGTATGTCCACTAAGTTTTTCTAATGAGTGATGAAACATATTGCTGGTTGGTGACTTTTCTAATTGTTTTGTTTGTTATGCATTCCTCCCAGCGAATACTCAACAGTTTTCTAAGACACTTACTCTCGAATGCATTTAGCCTTTTTTCTATGTGCCTGTGTTATGTTCAAACATTCACATCCATCGGTCAGTATTGGCAATACGTTGGAGTTAAAAAATCTGTGTTCGGTGTGTGCGCTCAATGATTTTGATATCAAAATGTTCGTTAGTTGTTCGTTCGGATCCTGTGGCGAGAGCAATGCGAGTGCAAATGTCCTTAGATGTATCTACGTGTTCGGTCATTTTGCTTTCCAGATAGTTGAAACTGTTAACTGTTTGTAATACAATGTCAGCATAAATTTACAGTGGGTGGTGAGGAAATAGGTCAGGTCACATATTTTGAATATCTGGGCTCCAGAATTGACAAAAATGGCGACTGCTCGAAAGAAATCAGAAGAAGACTAGCTATGGCAATGCAGAGACTGAACAGCCTGAAGAAATTATGGCAGAGCACGACCAAAATGATAAAAGTAAAAGTCTTGAGAGCCTGTGTTTTTCCTGTGGCAGCTTATGGCTGCGAATCATGAACGATTACCAAAATTTCTAGACAAAGAATCGAATCCTTCGAGTCAAAATGTTACAGAAAGATCCTTAAAATGCCCTGGACAGAGAAAAAGACTAATGTAGACATTCGGCAAGAGTTGAGCATAGAGGAGAACTGGTTTATCAATTCCATTTTGGCTAGAAAATGCAAATACTTTGGTCACATCAAGATACACAACGGTCTTGAGAGAACGGTGATGGAAGGTATGGTGCCAGGCAAAAGAGGAAGGGGTTGACCAAGAAGACGATGCCACCAAGATATCCATGAATGCTTGGGTATGACTGTGGTGGAGGCTGGAGTTTTGGCAAGAGAACGAGTTTCTTTCAGACAGACTGTGATGGGAGCGACGTTCTACAAAGGACATGCTTCATGATGATGATGAATACTTCTTCATGCAACTGGATAATATCAGGCTTGGTGGTGAAATTCGTGACCTTCGTTTTGGAAGCATTGATGTTAAGTGTTATCTGTTCTGATAAGGGGCATAGTCGATCCAACTTATTTTGTGCTACTTCGGGAGTGGAACTCAAAAGTGCCAGGTCATCTGCGAAATCAAGGTCCTCTAGAATCATGCCAGTTATCCATTGTACGCCAAAATGTTCGGCTGGGGCATAATTGTTCGTAACCAAATCCATATTTGTGCCAAATAGCAGAGGTGACATAGTACAACCTAGTTTCACTGTAGTTTCTATTCGAAAGCAATCAGTTTTACCCGTAGTGGTCCGGACGCAGCATTGGGAACCATGGTTAGGGCCGCAATGGTGTGAATGTACTTTGGGGGAAAGCCGTAGCTGGAGTGCATTTTCCAAAGTGTCGGTTGATGTAAGCTATCAAAAGCTTTGTGAAATCTCTCTCTCTCTCTCTCTCTCTCTCTCTCTCTCTCTCACACACACACACACACACACACACACACACCAAGGCTTCTAAAACTGTTTTAATACGCGACCTCGTTAGATCAGGCACATCTTCTCGCGTCCATTCACTCAATGTCTAATAAACTGATAAAGGCCGCTGAGGCCAGAAGTAGTATAATAAAATACAGGAAGACACTACAACAAAAGAATAGCCCCCATGACGACCCTGAAAAGGGAAGATGGTACAACATTAGCTGATAGAGGGCAACTCGAGGATGAATGCATAAAGCTCTACGTGGGTTTCTTTGCATCAAAAACAGTAAGGACCAACAAACCACCGAATATATATTGCGAGTCCCTGACCAACAAACCACTGAATATACATTGCGAGTCCCTGACCAACAAACCACTGAATATACATTGCGAGTCCCTGACCAACAAACCCCTGAATATACATTGCGAGTCCCTGACCAACAAACCACTGAATATATATTACGAGTACCTGACCAACAAACCACTAAATATACATTGCTAGTCCCTGCCCGATATATGTAGCGACGAGTTCCTGCACGAGACCCAACACACAAGGACCGGCAAATCGCCTGGTCTGGACGTAATGATTGCACGAGACCCAACACACAAGGACCGGTAAATCGCCTGGTCTGGACGTAATGACTGCACGAGACCCAACACACAAGGACAGGCAAATCGCCTGGTCTGGACGTAATGACTGCACGAGCCCCAACACACAAGGACCGGCAAATCGCCTGGTCTGGACGTAATGACTGCACGAGACCCAACACACAATGGCAGGCAAATCGACTGGTCTGTTCATAATGACTGCACGACATCCAACACACAAGGGCAGGCAAATCGCCTGGTCTGGACGTAATGACTGCAAGAGACCCAACACACAAGGATAGGCAAATCGTCTGGTCTGGACGTGATGACTGCGAGAGACCCAACACATAAGGGCAGGCAAATCGCCTAGTCTTGACGTAATGACTGCACAAAACGCTCCAGGTTGGCGGAAATACACTTGCCTGCCAACTGGTCATACTTTTCAACATCTGCTTTTATGCACGACAAATTCCAGCCCAGTGGAAGTGCTCCAAGACAATCCTGATCCACAAAAAGGGTAACAGAGAAATTCTGACAACCTACCACCCAATCTGCTTGCTATCAATTATTTATAAGCTGTTCACAAAAGCGGTATTTTGTTTTAAGTACCATCAATGTTGAAAATGCCGATTCTCACAAATAGGTGGTAACAAATGGCAGATGAGGTACTATCGCTAATTCCGACAGTACTGTAAATTATTTTTAACAGCAATTGTTTTTCTCCAAATCTCACGGCGATCCAAAATAATGTTAATTTCCACGATCTTTAGTTTAAGAAACTCAGATATATACCACAAGATGAATCGAAGTTCCCTTTATGTAGCACGAGGCTACCTATGCATATATCACTCTCACAGAAAGCCTGCGGAAACATTTAATGTTCTTATGAAGTGACGGTTTTTTTCTTTTACAATGTATACACAGCAAAGATGTTAACACGTGATGATGTGTCTTAGCTTTCACAAATAAACCTTTATAATAGCCTTTAACGAGATGGTTGGTAGTGCGCGGCTTACCTTGATTGTGACTTCTGTTTTTATTTGACCTAGATAGGAGAAACTCTGTACCTGTTCAAGTTGTTCTTTTATTTTTATCTGCATACATGGTTTCTTGTCACTTTAACCAATTGTCATAGTCTTTGTTTTCTTTATGTTTATGTCCAGTCCAAATACTTGACTTATTGTGTATATTGTTGTCACAAGCTCCTGTAATTCTTGCTCACTTTTTGCCATCAAAACAACAGTCAGGGTCAGATGAAATATACTCACCAAGACCTCCACCTCATAAATGCGTTGGTCTCCATGTAAACAGGCTGCTTTCGTGGCAGTCAGTCTAACAAGGTGGAGGATCGTCGTGATCCCCGTAGTAGTGAACGACACTCGTATGAAGCCAAGCATAGCACAACCGATTAGGCTACCCCTGTCCACCTTCATCAGTGGGAAGGACGACTAACGTCTGGTCATGCAAAACAAACTGATCGTCTTCTTCTTCTTCTTCTTCTTCGTCCCGTTCTCAATCTCCCGCTACCAAGTCCTGAACAGGGTTTTGCAAGTAGCAGGATGTTGTCCGGAATGTGTTGTGTAGCTAGTTCACAGCTAGACTACAATATTTGCACCTTTCGGTCCGACACATCCGTCCTCGACAGAGAACACACACATATATCGTCGAACTCCAATAACGGGGCCCGAAAGAGGAGCATAGAATAGTAACACTGAAACCTGACAGGCAGGCCGTAGAGAAAAGTTGTTGTTGTTGTTTGCGACTGCCCACAATGAGTAGGTTACTATTTTGTGCACCCTGGAAAGGACGTTAAGTGGCGGGTTGCAGTAGCTTTCCTTACATCCTGAGCGTGCTAATTAAGGTGGACCGGAGTTCTCCATGTGGTTGTGCTATGTTTGGATTCATCTGCGTGTTAATCACTACTACGGGAATTACGTCGATTCCTAACCTTGTTAACCATGTTGCCACGAAAATAGCCCATTTTCAGGAAGGGCTACGAGGAATCCAAGGTGAGGGTCTTGGCCAGTATGTTTTTCTTGAACCTGACTAACATGTCTGATCAGTTTGTTTTGCATGACCAGACGTTAGTCGTTCTTCCCACTGATGAAGGTGGACAGGGGTAGTCTTGTCGGTTGTGCTGTGCTTGGCTTCATATGCGTGTCGCTCACTACTACAGGGATCACGACGATCCTCCACCTTGTTAGACTGACTGCCATGAAAGCAGCCTGTTTACATGGAGACCAACGCGTTTATGAGGTGGAGGTCTTGGAGTATATTTCACCTGACCCTGACTGTTGTTTTGATGGCAAAAAGTGAGCAAGAATTTCAGGAGCTTGTGACAACAATATACGCAATAAGTCAAGAGTTTGGATTGGACATAAACATTTAAAAAAAAATAAAAGACTATGATAATTGGGAAAAGTAACAAGAAACCATGTATGCAGATAAAAATAAAAGATCAACTACTTAAACAGGTACAGAGTTTCTCCTATCTAGGTCATATAATAACGGAAGAAGGCAGGTGTAAAAAAGAAATCAGAAAGAGAATATGTAAGGCCAAGATTGTATTCAGCAAAATGCGACACATACTGACATCTAAACAGAAAAATCCGAATTTGAAAATGAGAATTGTCAGGTGTTATGTATACTCGTCTCTACTTTATGGCGGAGAAACATGGACAATGAATAACGAGTTGGAAAAGAGAATTGAAGCCTTCGAAATGTGGGTATATAGAAGATTATGTCACATTTGTTGGAAAGAGAAGGAAACAAATTTGGAGGGATTGGAAAAGTTGGGGGTGGAAAGAGAATTAGTGACCGAAATCAGGGTTAAACAGTTACGTTATTTTGGTCATATAACAAGACGTGCCTCCTTGTTGACCATGCTGGAGGGTAGGGTGGAAGGCAGTCGTTCAAGAGACAGATACGTTTAAAATGGGTTGACAACATCAGGAAATGGACTAGAAAAAGTCTCGCAGATTGCACTATTACAGAAAAGGGATAGGGTACACTGGAGATTCATTGCAGTCGACCTTCGTAGAGGGGATGGCGCTTGAACTGAGCTGACTGTTGTTGCTTAATGCCCACAATGAGTAAGTGTGCGCCCTAAATGCGTTAAGTGGTGGGTTGTAGGGACTTTCCTCACATGCCGAGCGTGCTGATGAAGTTGGACCGTGGTCCTTTAGGCGGTTATGCTATGCTGGGCCTCATCTGCGTGACGCTCACTACAACATGAATCATGTCGATCCCCACCTCGTCAGCCAGGCTGCCTTGAAAACAACCTGTTTCCATCGAATGCTAAATGTAATAGAAATTGTGGTCCTGGTCAATATATTGTGCCTGACCCTGACGCGACGTCCTGGTCAATATATTGTGCCTGACCCTGACGCGACGTCCTGGTCAATATATTGTGCCTGACCCTGACGCGACGTCCTGGTCAATATATTGTGCCTGACCCTGACGCGACGTCCTGGTCAATATATTGTGCCTGACACTGACGCGACGTCCTGGTCAGTGTATTGTGCCTGACACTGACGCGACGTCCTGGTCAATATATTGTGCCTGACACTGACGTAACGTCCTGGTCAATATATTGTGCCTGACACTGACGCGACGTCCTGGTCAATATATTGTGCCTGACACTGTAACGTCCTGGTCAATATATTGTGCCTGACACTGACGCGACGTCCTGGTCAATATATTGTGCCTGACACTGACGCGACGTCCTGGTCAATATATTGTGCCTGACACTGACGCGACGTCCTGGTCAGAATGTTGTGTCTGACCGGACTAGCATCTTAGTTTATTCCTACCACCCCCACCCCGACCTTGACTACTAACATGTCTGATTGGTATGTTTTGCGTTAGTCACTTCTCACAGGCTAAATATATAGTAATCACCTGGGTTTAAGAGAAATCTCTAAACTATCCCAAACGTAATACAGGAATAAATAAGTTCATTAATAGCTCGTTTTCTTTAATATCAGAAGTAACAAGAATAATACAAAATGTACTTACGAATTGACGGTGTTTGAACGCGAAATGTACCAACGTCTGTTAAATCCACGAGCTAATTAAAGAGATACTTGTAGTGATAAAACAGCTGTCCTAGATACACGATAAATGAACTATATGAAGCTGTCGCTAATTCAACAGTTAACATCCGCGTTCGGTGAACAGTGAGACTGGAAATGTGAGGCTGACTAAGCTAGAGGGCTACGGGCTGAATAGCCAGGCTGGAGTGGGCGGCATGCCAGCCGCAAATGTTAAACAAGCGATGAGTAATATGAGAGGGGTATTTTTTAATATTATAATATTCAGCTTACTTGTTCTGAGGCCTGACGTCCACTTTCAACCTCAGACAGGAGTCATTTTGGTTATATTTTGGCGTTCTTATCTACATGTTATTTTCTTGTTCCAGATCGAGCATGTGATTGGCACTAAAGTTTGACTTTTTGCAGGAAGGAAGTTTGAAAGCAGTGTTGTTGTTGTTGTTGTTTGGAATGCCCATAATGAGTAGGTTAGTCTTATGTGTGCCCTGAAAAGGGCGTTAAGTGACGGGTTGCAGTAGCTTTCCTCCCATCTCTAGCGTGCTGATGAAGGTGGACCGGGGTCCTCCATGCGCTTGTGCTATGCTTGGCTTCATCTGCGTGTCGCTCACTACTACGGAGATCACGTCGAACCTCATCTTGTTAACCTGACCGCTGTCTTCGACAACAGCCTATTTCCAGGACGACCAACGAGGAGGTCAGGTGAGGGCCTTGCCCAGTATATTTCTCCTGGCCCTGGCTAACATTCTCTGATCGGTGGGTTTTGCCTGAAGAGACGTTAGCCTCATCGTCTCGTCAGGTGACTGACTTGACTGCGATATTTGCACCTTTCGGTCCGACACATCCTACTTCAGCAGACATTTTTTAGTACCCAGTTAGCCTTTCCTCTTTTCCCTGCCCTGTCGCTGTCTGTTCTCCGGGATCACCGCTTTGAGGTGCAGAAGGGTCTTGACAGCTATAGCTGGTTCTGACGCTCGCAGTCATGCAGGGGTTGCTGACCCCTACAGCCGATCCCCGAAGTAGTGAGCGACACGCATCAGCAATGATGTGAGGACAGCTACTGTAACCCGCCACTACACGTCATTTTCAAGATGCACAAAAGAGAAAACCTACTCATCGTAAGCATTCACAACAACAACAACATCGCAGTTCATACACTGCTCAGCATCTTGATCCAAGATTGATAATCAAGTGTAATTGATCAAACAAAAGACACGAGAGGCACTCTCTGTGTGGACACAGATAATCAAGTGTAATTGATCAAATAAAAGACACGAGAGACAGTTCGGGGTGGGCACAGATAATCAAGTGTAATTGATCAAATAAAAGACACGAGAGGCACTCTCTGTGTGGACACAGATAATCAAGTGTAATTGATCAAATAAAAGACACGAGAGGCAGTTCGAGGTGGGCACAGATAATCAAATGTAATTGATCAAATAAAAGACACGAGAGACAGTTTGAGACGGGCACAGATAATCAAGTGTAATTGATCAAATAAAAGACACGAGAGACAGTTCGAGACGGGCACAGATAATCAAGTGTAATTGATCAAATAAAAGACACGAGAGGCAGTTCGAGGCGGGCACAGATAATCAAGTGTAATTGATCAAATAAAAGATAAGAGAGACAGTTCGAGGCGGGCACAGATAATCAAGTGTAATTGATCAAATAAAAGACACGAGAGACAGTTCGGGGAGGGCACAAATATAACAACTCTGGTATTCTACTGAATGGTATTTCTTGTGGTACTTAATTTACGTGATAGGAGACTGCCTGCGTCAAGCACAACCCTTTGAAGTCTTCTTTTCATTTCAATCACCATTTTGCTTTAATGTGAAGCTCTCCCCGCCCTGCAATTGACCTCTTTTAAAGGAAGCCTATTTTCAAGCATTTTCAACCATTTCCCTTTTTGCTCCATTATCGATCATTGGTTTTAAACTGGTTCCTTGGCAAGAAATTCGTTTCCAAGGTCGATTATAATTTCCAACAGTTAAGTAGTTCGGCGAACTCAACTTGCAGGCATGCATCATCTTACTGGGCCCTCGTTGGTTGATGAATGTTTATATATCTCACCCCTTCGCTATCACAATACGGATAACATAACGCTTCTCCTCTTTCGTGCATGTGAATAGTGTGTCGGCCATCTTTTAACTGAAATTATGGCGTCTGGTTGTTCGTCTGCGCCGTGATGGCATGTGCAGGGCACTCTTAACATCTATAGCAGCCACATTAACACGTTACAATACAAATGCATGATTTTTCTAATTTCTATCCCACTTTCAATGTTTTTATTTGAAGCCCCTTCGTACAAATGACACATATTCGTTGTTGTTATGGATTAAACCGCGGTGGTGGCTTCCCATTTGCCCCAAAGCCATGATATGGTTTCTGCACGTGTTAGTTAATTACTGTGTAGCGCAGAATAAAACTGGGGGATCAAACGTCGCAACATGGCTAGCGTTAGAAGATGAGATAGGACATGACAATGATTAAAAGATAAATGTATTCTCACAGTAGTAACTGCTTTGTCGGGAAATTAATTGTCAGAAAAAGGGGGGACTAATTTGTTTAGGATTTAGGAGCCAGGAAACAAATCTAGAAGCTAGGCCTAGCCCTGGATTTACGTAATTTATTAAATTGTGCAAGGAAATACCGCAATTACCAGAATATAAGATGACTCGAATTATAAGTCGACCCTTATTTTGAGAGCTTGAAATCAGGGCCAACAAAAATATTTTAATTAATTTTTAGAGTACGTAATATTTAGTCACCAGACAAATGATTCTTAATAAATAATAATAGCCGTCCATCGCAAGCGGTGATGGCAACAGCTGTTAGACATGTTGTGTTGCAACTCACCAGTGAGTTCGGATGTGGCTGTATAGTCCAACATGATATGAAGTCCTTAGCACAATCCATCGTAATAGATCAAACAACAAGAATACAAATACTTTACAATGAGAATATATGTTTAAACGAAAGCAATTCAAGTTTGCGTTGAATTTAAATTAAACACATGCATTTTTTGTGTAAAATAAACATATATACCAGTTTTATAAATGGTACGACAGGGCGAAAGATCGAACTGTATGCAGAATATTGTTGGCTGCCTCGCATACAGCACACGAGAAGGACTGAAGTCAAGAATATTGTTGGCTGTCTCGTATACAGCACACGAGAAGGACTGAAGTCAAGAATATTGTTGGCTGCCTCGTATACAGCACACGAGAAGGACTGAAGTCAAAAATATTGTTTGCTGTCTCGTATACAGCACACGAGAAGGACTGAAGTCAAGAATATTGTTGGCTGCCTCGCATACAGCACACGAGAAGGACTGAAGTCAAGAATATTGTTGGCTGCCTCGTATACAGCACACGAGAAGGACTGAAGTCGAGAATATTGAATTGTATTTAATTGTTCTTAGTTCTTAATCAACCTGTACTTTTACAAGGGCAGATGCCACTGTGCAGGTCCCAGCTCTAGTATTAGCTGGATGTAGCCGGGAGAAGGATTTACTGCTTAGTGGGCTACGCTTGAGCAGCTTAATACTCCACTGCGTTGGGACAATCGGAGGGTGGTTAACCGATGTGCGAGTTCATCTTAATAGATTGAAACACTAAAGCAAAGTAGACCCGCAGCCTGTTAGGCGCCATATGTGCTGCTCTAAACAAACCACCTAGTCATGGCCGGTGTTATGCCATGTCACACAGTTAGTCGCCTCTTACAACACGCTCTCTGTGGGCAGTGGTGCTATTCTTGTCCTTGCCATACACAAAGACCCCGGCAAACTACAATTTAATTGAACCAGTATTATCACCATCATCAGGTGCCCTGCTGGTTAGCGTTGGCGATCATGTATTTCTATCACGTACGTATGTCGTTCATCAACTCTGTTATTGATTGTCGCCCATGCCATTCTCTCAGGCTGTCCAGCATCTTCTCTCTCGGCCTTCCCCTGTCTCTCTTTCCCACTATCTTTCCCGTTGTCACGACATACTCCAAGCCACCTCTTCTCATGACATGCCCGAAATAGAATGACTGCCTTGTTCTGATCCTTGCAATAAGTTGTCTTTGTGCCTCTTCGAGTACTGAATCATTAGTCTTCTTTGTTTGTGCCTCTTCGAGTACTGAATCATTAGTCTTCTTTGTTTGTGCCTCTTGGAGTACTGAATCATTAGTCTTCTTTGTTTGTGCCTCTTCGAGTACTGAATCATTAGTCTTCTTTGTTTGTGCCTCTTCGAGTACTGAATCATTAGTCTTCTTTGTTTGTGCCTCTTCGAGTACTGAATCATTAGTCTTCTTTGCTTGTGCCTCTTCAAGTACTGTATCATTAGTCTTCTTTGCTTGTGCCTCTTCGAGTACTGAATCCTTAGTCTTCTTTGCAGTCCATGGGATCCACAGCATTCTTCTGTAAAACCACATCTCCGTTGCTTTCAAATATCTAAGCGCTTGCTTGCTAATTGTCTATGATTCACTGCCATTTGTCAGTACTGGTTTCGCGTATCATCCAAAGACTTCCTTTCTCAGTCCTAGCGACAAGGTTTTGTTGCCCAATATTCCTTTCATGATCTGGGAGACCGATTTCGCGTGAGCTATTCTGCATTTATTTCGTTTTTGCATCTTTCATCTGATGTTATGTATCTGCCAATGTTCTTAAACGTGTTAACTTGTCTCAATTCGGTCCTTTTGCATTGACGCAGCATTTTGGAGAGTCCTGTTTCATCGTCACTACCATCACTTCCGATTTCTTTATATTTAAGCTGAAGTCTTTGTTTTCCCTTTCCTGAACTACAATGTCTACCATTTCCTGCAAGTCTATTTCATTATACAACATAAAAATGCCGACCTTGCGCCGATATTTTAGTTCATGCGCAAATGTAAGACAAAACTCCGATTTCTCAATGACGAAACCTGGAGGTGGAAAGAAAAAAACCTAGCCTCATATTCGGGTAAATATGATAAGACACTGATCCTAGAGTGTTAGAAGCCACATCTAAATTACCAGACGCCGTATCGGCCGAGATGTGTCGTGTCTTTGTGTAGATACAATTGTATTATGAGTGCATGAGCTGCAGTGGTCAGCGACCCATAGCTGATTGCTAGCGTCAAGGCCAGCGAACCAGAGCTGCCAAGACCCTTCTACACCTCCACGTGGTGATCCTGGATAACAGGGTGCAGCAGAGCAGACTGGCTAAGGAGAAGAGATCGAAGAGGAAATGCAAACCCGGTTATAAAAAAATGCTTGCTGAAGTCGGATGTGTTGGACCGAAAGGTAAACAACGTATTCCGTTCTCCGGACTACGTCCTGTTACTTACAAATCCCTTTTTAGAGCTTGGTAGCGGGTGTTTGAGAACTAACGACGACGAAGAAGGAAGAAGATATCCATTTACAGCTGGGCTGACTGGAGCGAATTGATAACGGTATTTGAACTCTGTTCCATTACGCATATCGGACGCTCGATAATGGTTGCTGTTGAATGCCCACAGTGAATATGTTTACTATTTTGTAAACCCTGAAAGTAACAGACCAAGCTATGAGAATTATTACAGCAGGCATGAAGTCAACACCAATTGTAGAACTCGACAAGATTACAAATCTGCAATCTTCTTCTTCGTTCGTTCTCAATCCAAATCTGCAATCAATGAACGATAGAAGAGATTGCAGAGCCCAGCAGCAAGCAGAGAAACTAAGAAGACTGATAGACCACCCAATGCACCAGAGACTAAATGTATTTAGAAAATGGAGACTAAAGCGGAGAAATGTTGTAGAAATAGCCAAAACAAAAATGAGAGAAGACCCTATGAACGCCATATAAACACCAAAGCCCATCCCTACTGTACACAAACCCACGTGGAAGCAACAGATCTTACCGGAGGTGATAAAAAATATACCAGGTATCGGATCCACGAACAGCTAGACTGAACTGGAAAGAAGAGACATAACCCTGAAATACATCGAGAAAAACTACCGAAATACTGACTGGACATGCATACACTGACGGTTCTTCAACAAAAGCAACAGAGAATGAAGGGGGGAGGGATATTCCTGCGCCTAACAAGCGGTAGAAAGACAACACTGTCAGTGGCAACTGGGAAATTCTCAAGCAATTTCAGAGCAGAGGCATTGAAGGCTAGAGTAAAAACAATGCTTTAAACAATAATTTAATATCAGTACTCTGTCAACTAAGCCAGCAGTCCACACCCAAAAGAGTCTTGAGATATGGGTCTCATTCCACTGTAACATTAAAGACAACGAGGAGGCAGACAGATTGACGAAAGAAGGTGGAAGGATACAACAATAAGATTCTAGTGTAACCTACGAAGAGTACAAAAGATTTATTATGGCCAGATACATGGACAAATGGGAAACAGCATAATGGGTACACACAAAATTATGCCTATTACCAGTTCAACAGAAGAGAGCAGGTCGTGGTCTTCAGACTCCGCACAGGCCACAACAGACTGAGGTACCATCTATTCAATAAACTGAAGATAGGTGGCACTGACGAATGCACCTGTGGTACAGGAACAATGACCGCTGAACATCTGTTGTAAAATTGCCCGATATACGAGGACCAGAGAAAGCACATGTGGCCATCATCAGTGCCAACACTAGACAAGCTCTATGGCAGTGTCGACAATCTCAGGATGACCGCTACTTTTTTTAACAAATTCAAGTCGACGTCTGACAGCGTTCGAAGAAGAAGACGAAGAAGAAGAAGAAGAAGAAGAAGAAGAAGAAGAAGAAGATATGCGTGACGTCCACTTCGAACCACATCTCGTTAGCCAGACTGTCTTGAAAACAATATGTTTCTAAGGAACGTTACTTGGAAGACAGGTCTGGTCTTAGTCAGTATATTACGCCTGACACTGATGCGACCATTTCTGAAGCCGAAATCGAAAAGTGCGAAGTACTCATTCCAGAACCATAGACACAGAGCAAGGACGGGTCCAAAATAATCTTGGAGGTTCCAAGGATAACGAAGAAAACTGAGCAGTCAGCAGCAAAACAAAAAAAACCAATGTTTTGCAGGAGCTCAAGAGACAGTTCCCTAGCAACTCCTGGACACATGTGTACACAGATGGATTGGTTAAAAAGGACAGGCAGTGGATTGATAACCTGGATCTTTACATAGCACACCTAAAATGGCGACATAGAAAACCACTTCATACCAGCAGGAGAGACCTGTACCAATTTCAAAGCTTAAGCAACAGTAATTCATGCAGAAAATCAGATTCTTGTCAGCCAAAACACAACTACAAAAACGGTCTTTCCAACAGTCTCAATGAGCGCACTCCAAGTCATCTCAAACCTCAATCAAGATAGACTAACATTACATAAAATACAAAATCGAATTTATGTCCTAAAAACCAATCTAGTCCTACAGTGGATTCCGGTCCACTGTGGTATCCTTGGAAACGAGAAGGCAATGAGCTTGCAAAAGTCGGAAGTGACGGCACACAGACTCGCCAACCACAGAGCTATAAAGAAACAATGACAACATAGTCAAACTGGGCAGACAAAGATCTTCAGACTCAGAATGGGATATTGCATAATAAAGGCCCACCCTCCTCAGAATGGGTCTTATAGACACTCCGGGTTAGCGTCTCAGTTCCCCATCAACAATGGTTAGATACTCCGGGTTAGCGTCGCAGTTCCCCATCAACAATGGTTAGATACTCCGGGTTAGCGTCTCAGTTTCCCATCAACAATGGTTAGATACTCCGGGTTAGCGTCTCAGTTCCCCACCAACAATGGTTAGATACTCCGGGTTAGCGTCTCAGTTCCCCATTAACAATGGTTAGATACTCCAGGCTAGCGTTTCAGTTCCCCATTAACAATGGTTAGGTACTAACAAAGACGAGACAAAAAACAAAGAAACCTGACAGCCAGTGGGAACAATTTACCAAAGTCTTAATCCAGTATCAACAGGCAGTCTCTGTCGTGGAAACCTTTGATGAAAAAGAAACAATGCAAAGCAAAAGAACACATGCAAAATCGACCTAAAGGCGGATCAAAGAAATAAGTTCGACAGTTCGTGAAGTTCAAAGGGCATGGATAACACGGGATAGGTCTACTTGAAGAGGATTGGTTAATATATGTACGTAAAGGTGACAAGGGCGAGGCAGATGAAGAGGATGTGAAAACAATGTCGGGTAAATTGCCATGTTTTTCCTAAGACGATGTGTGTTCTACTGTGTTCTGCGCTTAATGTCAGATCGCCTTCGATTTCAGCTCGCGTTTTCATTGGTGTACTTTCCATAGGGGTAGGAAGGACATTGCTGTTTCATTAATCGCAGTCTGTCAGGCGTGGGTTGTGAGCTAAATCAATAACTGCTTTGCCATATATATATAAACTAATGACACAGTAAGAGATAAGGACATTTATTAAAACTAATGACAGTTGGAGAGAGTGTACACCCCTGTCTCACACCAACTGATGTGCAAAACCAGTCTCCTCGCCTCCCATTCACAAGAACTGCACTGGACGCCTTGTCATACAGGTGTTCAAGGACCGTTATATTCCCGTTGATTTGATACATCCTCATGATTGCCCATAGCGCTTTATGCCATACCCTATCAAACGCCTTCTTAAAATCAACAAACACATGATACAGTTTTTGCTGCTGTTCTAGATGTTTCTCGCTTAGCAGCCTTAAATTAAATATCTGTTCTGTAATGCTTCTTCCCTGTCTGAACACTGCTTGCTCCTCGGCAATGATGTTCTCTGCTTGGGGTTTCAATCGGTCGAGGATTAATCTAAGCATGACCTTGCTATGGTGGCTTATTGTTCTGTAATTTTGGCACAGCTTTAGTTTTCCAGACTTATGTAACGGTATAACCATTGATTTTGTCCATAAGTCCGCCAGCTTCCTGTCGCCCATATTTTGTTAAATATATTCCTTAAGGGAGTTATGAGTGAGGCACTTGGAGGTCACGTTGGTACTGTCAAGAAAGTGGCCGAACGATTACCAACCTTCGTTTTGCAGATGATTTCGACGGGTTGGCGGGTTCAGAAGCAGAACTGCAGGAATGTGTCAGAAGACTCGCTGAAACAGCTCTTAACTATGGTATGGAGATAAACATTGGAAAGACAAAATTAATGAGCAACAACGCCAAGGGCTTCAACAGCAGGATAAAAGCTAATGGTCAGGAACTCGAAGTGGTTGACCGTTTTAAATATCTAGGGTAGATTGTCAGTGATGAAGGATCAAACTGTGAGGTGTTGGCCAGAATAGCACAGACAATAGCGGAGCTTGCACGGCTTATCAAAATCTGGCAAGATAAACGGTTAGCACGATGCACGAAAATCAGATTGATACGCACACTGGTCTTGTCAATATTCCTCTATGCTTGTGAGACATGGACAGTTACAGCTGACCTTCAACGAAGGATACAAGCTTTGGACATTAGATGTTTTCAAAGACTTTTAAATGTCACGTACAAAGATCGAGTTACAAATGAGGAAATACGAGACAGAATTACAAAAGCAATAGGGCCTTTTGAAAACCTCTTGGCGACTGTCAAAAGAAGGAAACTCGCTTGGTACGGTCACATATCGAGATCAAATGGTCTTGCAAATATAATCCTCCACGGAAAGGTGCAAGGCAGACGACGAACAGGTGGGAGAACAACATAAAAGAATGGACCAATCTCCGACCAGAAGAGGCACAGGCAGCTGCCACTGACAGAGAGGGGTGGCGTGGTATTGTGAGGATGTTTTCATGTGTGCCCCAACGACCTCACCGGTTACGGGATGATCTGACCTGAATGACACAGTAAGAGATGGCATTTATTAAAACTAATGACACAGTAAAATATGACATTTATTAAAATTAATGACACAGTAAGATAGATGGACAGTTATTCTTCTGCGTTCGTTCTCAATCTTCGCCTACCAAGCCCTGAACAGGACTTCGCAATTAGCAGGATGTAGTCCGGAGAACAGAATGTGTCGTGTCGCTAGTTTACAGCTTGGCTGCGATATTTGCACCTTTCGGTCCGACACATCCGTCTTCGGCAGAGGACAGTTATTAAAACTAATGACACAGTAAAAGTTGACATTTATTAAAATTAATGACACAGTAAGATAGAAGGAACTTTATTAAAATAAATGACACAGACACATTGAGAACAAGATTAAAAGAAATTTATTAAAATAAGTGACACATTGAGACTAAGGCAGAAAATGTATTAAAATAAATGACATATTGAGACATTGATGTCTTCTTGTTTGATGACTAGTGGCATTAAATCTCTCCATCATAGAAAACTGTTACTTGTTAATGGAACTGGCAAACAATGTCACCATAAAAAACAATTATTTGTTAAAGGAATTGACAATCAAGGTCACTATGAAAAACAGTTAACTGTCAAAGAAATTGGCAATCAATCTCCCCATGGAAGGCAGTTACTTGTTAAAGGAATTTAAAATCAATGTCAGCATAGAAAAATGTTACTTGTCGAAGTAATTGGAAATCAATCTCACCATGGAAAACAGTTACTTTTTAAAGTAATTGGAAATCAATGTCACCATGAAAATCAGTTATTTGTTTAAGAAGCACTTGGCAGTAGCACTTGTAGAGTGAAAACCTTTTCTTAAGTGCATAACTGACAATTTTTTTGATTCAACATGTAAATGCAGCCACCAGAGGCAAAAACACACTTGACTTAGTTTTTAACTATGGAGGAAAATATGATTGAAAACGTTACCATTGGGGAACTGTTTGGCTCAAGTGACCATTAAATCATCCGTTGGGATATTATAGCAGGAAAATAAGTAAACATAAACATACGACTACTCTACGACAGATGTTAAGAAGACGAAAGAGGCAGCTAGTCACATAATCTGGAAAGATATTGTCGGAGGAACAAATGTTGAACAAGAGTGGGAGAGTTTTAAAACAGTTCTAGAAAAGCTAAAAGAGGAATGTGTTACATGTAGGTAAACCCCAAGCGTAAAAAGTGGATAACTAGAATTGTAGTTAAATGAAGAAGAGCTAAAAAAATTAACCATGGAAAAAAATATATAGAGGCAGGTAAATCAAAAAAAACATTTAAAATATTTTGGACAACCAGAACATAGCTTAGAAAGTGAATAAAACAGCAAAAATAAACTTCGAACAAACTTGCCCAGAGGATCAAGACTGATAGTAAAAGCTTCTTTTCTTATGTTTGAAATAAATAAAGAACGAAAGATGAAGTAGGCCCTCTCATAGACAGTACAGGGAAAATAATAAGTGAGAATAGGGAGGCAGCTAATCTACTCAATCTGTACTTTGGCAGTCTACACAAAAGAAGACTGCTCCAAGATCCCAGAGCCTATAGATATTTTTCAAAGAGACATGGATATGGCAGGATTAAGATCAATCTGTATTACAGAGGAAATGGTTTTTGAACAATTGGAGGGGTTAAAAGTGGATAAATGTCCAGGTCAAGATGGTATTCATCCAAAATTATTATTTCAAATTAGAGACCAACTAGCAAAACCATTGGCTATATAATGTTCTCAATCACTTGCAAAAGGGATTGTTCCACAGGATTGGAAAGATGCAGAAGTGATCCCTTTATTAAAAAAGCGCAAAAAATCAGATCCAGCGAATTATAGACCGTGAGTTTAACGAGCATAGTCCGTAAATTGTTAGAGTCAATAATCAAAGAAAACATTGTAATGCATTTAGACAAGTTTAATCTAATCAGAAATAGTCAGCATGGGTTTACTAGAGGGAGATCATTATATAGAGCATTTTATAGATGGTCCTTATCATAGAGGAGATATAAATATGCTGGAAAGAATATCAAAAAGAGCAACAAAGCTGATAGTGGGATTCCAGAATTATAGTTATGAGGAAAGACTCAGAGAAACCGACCTACAGTGTCTAGAAGGGAGAAGAATTTGAGATGACTTAATACAGGTTTATAAGATAATCAAATGAACGAATAAATTAGACTATAACAAGCTTTTCAAAATACAACCATCTACAAGAACAAGTGGGCATAGCTACAAATTAACTAAAGAAATTTGCAGATTAGATATTAGGAAATATTTTGTTTAGTCAGAGAGTGGTGAATGCTTGGAATGCATTGTCACAGGAAGTAGTAGAGGCAGGGACAATTAATGAATTTAAGAATAGATTGGATGCGCATAGCTTTTAGAGCAAGGAAATGTAAATGAAACTGGTTGTATACAGACTCTGCAGAGTCTTCTAAACCAATTTAAGACGTTAAGTTAAAGGAATTGGTAATAAATGTCACCATGGAAAAAAGTTAGTTGTTAAATGAATTTAAAATCAATGTCACCATGGAAAACAGTTACTTGTCAAAGGAATTGGTAATCAACAATGTCACCATGGAAAACAGTTATCTGTCAAAGGAATTGGCAATCAATGTCACCATCAAAAACAGTTACTTGTTAAAGGAACTGGCAATCAATGTTACAATGAAAAACAGTTATCTGTCTAAGGAATTGGTAAGTAATGTCACTATAGAAAACTCAAGGGGACTGAGAGTTGAAGAAGAATCTATCATCAATGCCAACGAAGTCTGGAAAGGATGGTGCAGGACTCTGTACAACTAGCAAAGTTGCAGGAACGATCTGCATGCCTGATTTGTCCATTCTTCTTGTTTTGTCTTCATTTTGCAGCTTACAAAGCACATCGCCACTACTGCTGCTGGTCTTTTACGAAAGACTATCAAAGCACATTGTGTGCTTTTTTGTGGTGGTTCCTGTACTAATTTGTTTTTTTATGATGAGGTTACTAGCCCACGCACAACCCTGTGTAGTTAGTTACCTATTACCACATAGCTGTAGTGGCTCTATTATGTTTTTTCTTGGAATCCACATGGGAGAGAACTTTCATTACATGAGCACCTATGAGTCTGCCTGTAGATTTGTACAAAATGTAATATTTACAATAAAAGACATGACAATTTACAGTACATGAACAATGAGATTTTATTAATTAATTATAACAATTTTTTTTTCAATGAACAATTATTAAAATTAAAAACAATAAAAACTCAGCAAATTTAACACTGGATTTTAAAATTAACAACAAAACAAAAAACAGAAATTATCATGATTAAAATATAACAGAAAGAAGAAAAAAAATGAAATAACGCGGACAATCTAAATTTGTCTTTATACTTTAATGCTTGAAAATTTAACCTCCTGTGGAAGTAACAAGAAACAAATGTTTATATGTCCTAAATTTATGTGCAAAAACCATTTATATTTCTGGCTAGTGTTTTCCAATGTCTTAAAATGTTTCCTTTAGTATAATAAGTAATTACAAACAGCCGTTAATCCAACGCTTTCCGAAGACGGCAAATAAGAAAATGTAGAAAGTTTTAAATATGTCAAAATGTGGTAAAATTCAACGGCAATAATGACAAAGCTAATCATTGAAATGAGAATAAATAACAAACAAGAAGATCCCATACATATTCATTATTGAAGGAAAACAGTTTTATCTTTTTGAAAAGTCTTTGCTGAATTGCGTTTTTTGCTACCCACATGCCGAGTAAATGTCGCAAGTAGCTAAGTTTTTCTCCTGGGTGAAGCATGCTATGTTGGTAGTTGTAAGCCAGTTTTGTTGTATGATTTATATTATAGCATCCACCCTTGTGCCACATGGTCTTCCTCGTATCCGGTAACCAGACTTCATACGTTGTTAGTGATAGTCTGGTTATTGATACCAGCAAACAAACAAAAGAATCACTTGTAACCTTCCCAGCGTGCTGTCAAAGACGTTTGTGCATAGGACTTGCATCCTCATCATGTAAAAACATTGCTACAGAAACCAAACTAAAAGAGTGCATAAGATGTTTT